>PVKC010047509.1:0-11052 GCA_004027635.1 Crocidura indochinensis | reverse complement strand
TTTCCCTCATTGAGTATATTTGCCATGAGCATGTGTTAAATGCGCTTGACTATATTGACAAAAGTTCTTTACATTCCCATCTTCTTCAGAGTTTTTATCATGAATAGGTATTGGACCTTATCAAACGCTTTCTCTGCCTCTATTGTTATAATCATATGGTTTTTATTTTTCATTTTGTTGATATGGTTTATCATGTTGATTGACTTGTGTGTTAAGCTTGCCTTGCATCTCTTGTATGAATACTGCTTGATCATGGTTTATGATCTATTGATGTGGTATTAGATTCTATTTGCTACAATTTTGTTGAGGATCTTTGTATCTATGTTCATCAGGTATATTGATCTGTAGTTCTCTTTTTATGTGGCATCTTTATTGTGGCTTTCGGTATTCAGAATAGTGTTAGCTTCGTAAAAACTATTTGGGAGATTTCTGTTTCTTCATTTTCCCAGAAGAGCCTGAAAAGTATTGTCAGTAAGTCCACTTGCAAAGTTTGAAAGAATTTGCTTGAGAATCCATCTGAGCTTGGGCTTTTGTTTTTGGGACGATTTTTGATTACCATTTTGATTTCCTCAATAGGTTATTCAGATATGCCAGATCATCTTGGTTTAACCATGGGAGGTTTTAGGAGTCCAAGAATTTATCTATTTTTTCCAGGTTCTCATATTTTGTGGCACAGAGTTTCTCAAAGTAATCTCTGATTATCATGTGAAATTCTGTAGTGTCTGCAGTAATATCCCCTTTTCATTTCCAAATCAGTTTAATTTTCTCTCTCTCCCTTGCTTTGAGAGTTTGGCTAATAACTTGGTGATCTAGGTTTTTCCCTAAAGAACCAATTTTTGCTTTCATTGATCTTTCAAATTGTTTTTGTATTTAAATTCATTTATTTCTGCTCTAAGCTTTATTTCCTTTTGCCTGTCTAATTTTTTATTCCTTTTGTTGTTCCTTTTTCCATTTTTTAAGCTATGCCATCAAATTATTTCTGTAGGCCCCTTCTTCCTTTCTGATGAATTTTTGTAAGGCTGTAAATTAATACCACTTTTACTGTGTTCCACAGATTCTGATAATTTGTGTCATTTTTTTTGTTTGGGGGTCACACCCAGTGACGCTCAGGGGTTACTCCTGGCTATTTGCTCAGAAGTCGCTCCTAGTAGGCACGGGGGATCATATGGGGAACTGGGGGATCGAACCGTGGTTCGTCCTAGGTTAGCGCAGGCAAGGCAAGGCACCTTACCTCCAGCACCACCGCCCGGCCCCAATTTGTGTCATTTTAATCATTGTATTTCAGGAGTCTTTTGATTTCTTCATTTATTTAATCTTTGATCCACAGATTGTTCGGTAGTAGTAATTGTATAACTTCCAGTTGTTAAAATTTTTCTCTTTTATTCTTTGTGATTCCCATTTAATTTCAGCGCATGATGATTGAAGAAGGTAGTTCTTAAAATTGTTATCCTCTTGATTTTTGGAAGTATGTTTTATGGTCCAACATGTGTTCTATCATGGAGAATGACTCATGCACATTGGAGAAGAATGTTCATCCAGTTTTCAAGAGATGGAGAGCCCCACTAGGCCATTTTCTTCCATTTCTTCCTTCAGAGCTAATATTTTCTTTTTGGGTTTTAGCCTGCTTGACCTATCAAGACATAACAGGACAGTGTTGAAGTCTCCTACGATTATTGTGTGCTATCTTTCTTTAAATATGTCACCAATTGTTTTAAAATTTTAAGTCTAAAGTCTGTGTCATCTGTTATAAATATGGTCACTCCTGCCTTTTTTAAGGGAGTTTTTTGTTTGAATAACTGTTCTTCAGCCTTTGAGTATATGTTTTCTCTGACTATTTCTTGGAGGTTTCTTGGAGGTGTTTCTTGGAGGTAGCAAAACATTAGATTTAACACTTTGATTCATTTTGCCGTTCTGTGTCTCTTAATTGGTGCATTGAGAGAGATGATTATGATGGTCATCTTTTTGTATGAGTTTGGTGTGTTTGGTGGGTATGTCTTGCCTTAGATTAGACTTTCTATTCTTCTTTTAGGATTGTTTTTGAGTCTGGAAAGTTTCTCAGCTGTTTTCTATCTGTGAAGCTGTATATCTTTCATTCAAACTTGAATGTAATTCTGGCTGTGTGAAGCATTCATTTAATTTTTTAAATTTTTAATAGTTTTGTCACTCTATCCCACCACTGACTTTGGGCTTTGAGGGTTGCTTTTGACCAGTCTATTGTAAACCCTAAAGATATTCCTTTGTATATAATTTCCCTTTTAGATCTTGCTGCCCTCAGTATTCCATTTTTATCTGTGGGATTTGTCATTGTGGCTATTTCCTTTGGGGTATTTTCCTTTGGATCTCTTTTAGCCAGTACGCTTTGGGAATGTAGTATTTTGTTGTATACATTCTTTAGCTCTGGGAGTTTTTCTGCAATGATGTCCTTGACTGTTGATTTTTCATGGAGCTTTTCTTCCAAAGCCTTTGAGATTCCATTTATTCTTATGTTGTTCCTAGTGAGTTTATTGCAAACCTCTATTTTTATCTGTGCATATTCTTTGAGAAATTTTTCCATAATCTGAACATTTGCTTTAGTGCTCTTTTTCAGCTTCTTCTGTTGTATGAAGTTGTTATGCATCTCATCTTCCAGCTCACTGATTCTGTCTTCAGCAGCTGTTACTCCTTTGGTGAGGCTGTACAGTGAGGTTTTTATTTTGGCTATCACGTTTTGAGCCCTGATATTTTGGTTTGGGGTTTTCTCATTTCTACTTTCATGTCTTCTTGATTCTTATTTGTGGTTTGTTCCATGAATTCTTTGAGTTCCATGAACATCCTCACCCCTTTGTTTCTTGGGGCTTCTGCCAGATTAGGCCCTCGCTGGGGTTCTTGGTGCTTTTCTGTCTCTGATAGGAGAAATCTGTGTTCTCTTAGTGGGAGAGAGGTATCGCCTCTGTTAAATATGTCTTTTGGGGAAAGGAGCACCCACTCTCTGTTGCTCAGGGCTTCTGCTAGCATCATCCAAAACTAGAGTTCCTCTAGAACAATTCTTGATTCATCAGAAGTAGATGTATGTGTTGAATAAGTGAGTGAATGAGTTGGCCTCAGCTGGTCTGTCTTTATTGTAGACAGATGGGTGTGTCCTTACAATTTCGGGTGATTTTGAAGCTGAAAACATCTTTCATTGCTACTGTAGATAGTTTTCTTGCCAAATTAAATGATTTTGACTCCACACAGAAAGTTGAAATGCAAAGCTTTATAATCCTTGGCGAAGATATATGGGGGGCTGGTTAGATTTGGTTATAAACCATTTAGACTGCCAGAAAATCCAGCCAGTGTTTAAGTTTACAAATCAAAATAAACACCAATGGATGGAAATGAATTTGCTAAGCCTCAGTAACCCAATGGGGTCAACAATATCATGTACTCCCTTTGCATTGCCCTTAAATCTCATTAGATCCGTGATTTCTTCTGCCTCCCCAGTACTGCTCAAGCTGCCTGTCCAGAAAGACTAACAACCCACCTAAATGTACAATAGCATCCTGCAAATGATTTTAAATGAAGAGAGAATTAATCCACGGATGATTAACAGGGTTTTCATTCCCCTCTGGCCTCAATAATTTCTAGAACATTGAATTAAAGAGTTCTCAGACCTTTACAAATTCTCAAGGCAAACATTATTAGCAGAGGGAAGCCCTTTTGCCATGTTAGAGGATTGCCAGAAAATGTCAGTGGAATTTCAGAATAAAATAAAAGAGGTTCAAACTCCACTTCCTTACCCACTCCCCTTCTCCCTCCCTTTCTCCACCTAACATGATTAGAAAGTCATTTCATGTGTCTTAAATGTTTGGTCAATCAAAGGCAAATGGACATGATTGATAGTGACAGGGAACACATTTAACTCATTATTTTTTACTTTGCAGCAAAATGATTTGTGTAAACTGTCTGCCTAGCATTAAAGGTAAAACAAACTTAGAAACCCCAAAATGTTATTTTTTGTCTAATATTTTCCTTTTGGTTTTATAGCTGTAATCACATATGGATCCTTTTATTTGAATTTTGGAAGGGACTGAACAAAGGAAGGCAGAGCAGAAAGATTTCAGAGTATAAAAACAGAGACTCTGTCCAGTTGGGACAGGGCCCTAAAGTTGCCAGACTCAAAGGGAAAACCCAGGGAAAGCTACATTCAACACAGTTCCACTCTGATGAAAAATATTGTCACTAATGTTAAAGAATGGCCTCCTTGATATAACCTCTGATCAAATGTAAAACTGGTTCTTTCAGATATTTTAGGCCATTCATTAATAATATGAATTTCTCTTTTTGTTTTAAGTGAAGGAAAATAATGTTGTTGAAAGAAACTTGCATAGAAAGATGTGAGAGAAGAGAAAGAGGAAATGTATGTTGATCTGAGAAAAATGACAGAGATAAGCAAGCAAGCTAAATGATCAAGGGAGAACATAGCTTGAAGAACAAACAGTAATACTCATTTCTAATTTTATCTGAGCATACACAGTCTACATTTACCAGACCCAGCATCTCACCCCTTCCAGTTTTCTGGATAATTCCATAAACCCTTGAGAGCAAAGCTCTCAAAATACTCTGTAAAACATTAGAGATCAGATTCCCTATCTAAATTTCATTGCTCTACAGTGAGATCAAGTGGAAATCTGTGTCTAGAACAAAGCTGAGGACTCAGGAACTCTGAAGTGACTGTTCTACCTACCTGGAGTGGGGGTTACTAATCAAGTAACTACCTTGCATTTGTTGTAGTAAGAAGTATTTTTTAAAATCTTTCAACTCATAATAGTACCCTAAGATTACATAGCACTGTCATCTTATATGACAGTTATAGTTAATCTATAAAATTGCTGATAGAAAAAAATTTATTGATGATCATACAGGAAATATTCCCAGGACAATGCAACTGATTTCTCTGACTCTTTCTTATGTGGAATATAGGAAAAATAAGAGGAAAGTTAAAGAACAGGATGGATTTTTTGTTGCCCAGCTGGATGGAAAATGACAGAGCACTGGGTTCCTGGCTCAGGACTCTGAAATGTTTTCCCCTAGAGAATTGTCTCAAATATAAACACTGCTTGGTTTTATATTCCAAGTAATAGCTTTTAAGAATAGAAGTCATTTTGATTTTGAAATATTTCTAGAGTCTCATCCATGCTGTGTGTGTGTTGTTTGTGGAGGCATATGCAGGAGAATGTGTGTGTGTGTGTGTGTGTGTGTGTGTGTGTGTGTGATCTTTTTGGAGGTATGAAATATGCTTGTCTGTTCCCTTCCCTCTGTGGTCCCACGGTCTAAATAAAACCCAGGCAGTTCTGTCTCTTCCAGGGTGACTGGGATGCCTGTGCATGTGGAAAATAATTTGTTAGCAAGCTAAGGAGATCGTGGTAGAAGGGGTTTAAGAAATCCAGAAGAGTGAGTTCTAACCATCTGAGGGTAAAAATGATGCAGCCAGACTGCAGAATAGGGAATTTCTAACATAATAAATGCCAGGGAGAAGGGATCAAGCTCTAAAAGGAGAATGGGCTGCTTAAAAGATTGGGAGACAGGGGGCTAGCTCCAACTCATCCTAATCCTTGCAGGCTCCTTTTGATGATGACAATAACCTTGTTCATGTCCAACAATTAGAGTGCAGATGATGGGCTTTGGGCTGATATCAGCAAGACCCATACAAAAATGTAACCACTAAATTTCCTATTGCTTTCTGGCCAATATCTATAATCGGAAAGTGCTAGAAGAGTAGATTCAGACGTGCTTTTAATTGTCCAGTAGGATATTTATTTTCTTTTAAAAAATTAGCTTACATTGACCTTGCTGTGCTTGTGAATGTCTTAGTCTACACAGTTCTGTGTTTTTTTGGGGGGTGGTTGGGGGAGGACACCTGATGGTTCTCTGAGTTTACTTTTAGCTCTACACTCGGGAATTTCTCCTTGCAAGCTTGGGAGACCATATGGGATGCTGGGGATTACACCCAGGTTAGCTGCATGCAAGGTAGATGCCCTACTCACTATACTATGACTACTGTGCATTTTTAAACAATATGCTGAGCGCAGGATAGACAGAACTTTCAATAGTCTCTCTTTCCCTTGTACCTCCGTCTGTCTGACCCACTAATCCTCTTAGCCCACTCATTATTGTTTGTTTTTCTGACACTTGATTATAAATATAATCATACAGTATTTGACATTTTGATACTGGCTTTTTTTTATTCAGTAGAATTCCTGGGATGATAAAAGTCAATCCAGAGCATTGTGTATATCAATGCATTTTCCTCTGTCTTGCTGAAAAATCTGGTATTTTATAGATGTTTTGTAATTTTTAAGTGTATCTGTTTTTTTAACAACCAGTATTGTAGTAGCTTTCAGCTTGTATTGATTATGAATATATTTCATGTATATGTTAATCTAGAAGTTTGTGTGTATAAAATTTTTTTTCTCTAGGTTAAAAAATAGAATTATTAGATTATGGGATAGGTATATTCTTTATTTTTTGTTTTTTGTTTTTTTGGGCCACACCCAGTGATGCTCAGGGGTTACTCCTGGCTATTTGCTCAGAAGTCGCTCCTGGCAGGCACAGGGGACCATATGGGGAACCAGGGGATCAAACCACGGTCCGTCCTAGGTTAGCACAAGGCAAGGCAGGCACCTTGCCTCCAGCGCCATCGCCCGGCCCCCAGGATAGGTATATTCTTAAGCTAAAAGACCGTTGAAGTGTTTTTCATAATGATTGGGTCATTCAAGTTGCTCTAACTTCTGTATGACACTTGTAATTGTATTGATTTTCATTTAGTCAGTTAAATATGTATGTGATCAAATTGTAATTTAAATATGTGGATGATAGTGGATGATCTTGAACATTTAACCACTGGTAAATTTATCATTTCTATATTTTTGATATTTAGTGAAATATTTAATCTAATAGGTATTTTTTTGTTTTTGTTTTTGTTTTTTTGGACTACACCCATTTGATGCTCAGGGGTTACTCCTGGCTAAGCGCTCAGAAATTGCCTCTGGCTTAGGGGGACCATATGGGATGCTGTTGTCTTTCCTTGGCTAGCGCTTACAAGGCTGACACCCTACCTCTAGCACCACCTCACCGGCTCCTAGTCTATAGTTTTTAGTAGGCTTTTAAAATTTTTTATTTATGGAGACCATTCCTATTGGCACTCAGCTAAAATTTGAACTCAGGTCACACTGGGCATGTGCTCTACTGCTTAAACTTTTCTCCTGTTCCTTGCTTCATTTTTTAAAGCAAGTATACATAAATAGTGCATAAGTACTGAGATTTCTGATATATCCACTATATCTTCCCCATTTTCAGTATCTTCTGCCAAAGTAGTACATTTATTGTAAGTGATGAAATTCATGCTGCTAATCCTTGACTAATACTGATATTTTTTCTCTATAGTTTTCCTGCTTCTAGAATGTCATATAGTTGGAATTATTCAGTTTATATATTTTTGGTTGGACTCTTAATAATATGTTTGAACATATTTGCATGACTTGCAAATCCATTTATTTCTAGAATTGTATAATTTTCCATTGTCTGGGAAGACTAAAGTTTATTCATGTATTCACCTATGAAGGACATCATGATGGGTTCCAAGTTTTGGAAACAATTTTGAATAAAGGTGTAATAAACATCCTTGCACAGGTTTTTGTATGAGTTTAAGTTTTTAACTCTTTTTGGATAGATACCAAGGAGTGAGGTTTCTGGATCACATGGTAAAAGTATATTTAGTTTAGTAAGAAACTGTCAACTGTCTTCCAATTTAACTGTTCTGCTTTGCACTTTTGCCAACATTGAGAGTTCCTGTTGCTTGACACATTTGCCAGCACTTGGCATTATCAGTGGTTGGCCCATTCTTAATTTGTCATTTGTGGTGCTGGAGTTTAACCTAGGATTTTAGACATGTAAGACATATGAAGCATCACTAATTTATGTCACTGATTCCATACTTTAAAATTGAAGTGCCTACTTTGCACGGTTGAGTTGTGTCTCCTGATTTATTTTTGAGTAAAGGATTTGTAAGTATTTTATCTAGTATCCATTTTCATTTTCATAATACTGTCTCTCCTGGGGGAAAATATTTAACCTTGAAAATTTGGAGGACTTTCTCAGAATGCCCAGTATAAAGCTACCATATGATGCAACTATTCCATTCCTAGAGATTTACCCAAGAGAAATGATATCATATGCTCAATTTTTATGGAAGCTGTAGTAAATTAACACAAACTTAGGTACTAAAGATTCCTGACTTTTTGGCCTTCTCTGGAGGTCATATTTATGTGATCAGCTCTATTGCACTAAATCAAAGTATTGTCAACTCTGATTTCTTCTGAGGGAAAGAACCTTCTCAATTCATTTCTAGTTTATGAGCTTTGTCTGCATACCTTGGCTTAAACTTTTTTTTATCACTCTCATCTTTTGTTTCCAACCTCACATCCACTACTTCCTCTTCTTTTGCAAAATGTACATCTTCCTTCTTTCAAGAACACTTGTGGCATGGATAATACAGCCATAGCAAGATTCTTAACTTAATTTTAAACAAAAGTAAAATTGCCTTTGGCCATATACAGTAATATTTATAGGTCCCAGGGGTTATATCCTGGGTATCATGGCAGAGAACATTTTTAAACCTTTTTGCTCCACAAAACTCCACAACAACCCAGCATGTATAATACAACATTAAAAAGTATCAACCCAGAAGCAGAGACATAGTACAATAGGTTGAGAACTTCAAGAACTTCCTTTGCACATGGTCAACACAGATTTGATCACTTACACTGCAACTGATCTTCCAAGTACTACCAGGCAAGATTCTTGAACACAGAGCCAGGAATATAGCCTTAATACCACCAGTTATGGCTCCCCAAAAAAACAAATAACAAAAAGTTTCAATCCTATAGAAATCTTTCCAATTATAAACCTTGTCTAAAATCATCCACTCAAATCCATTCAACTCAATGGTTAAGTCTTCCTGGGGGCAAACTTTTATTTCTATATGTGGATCTATGAAACTTGAATATAGCATGGGTCTGTTTCTAAAATATAATGATGCTCTTGCTATAGGATAAAAGTTAGTCCTCCCATTCCAAAGAAGAGAGTGGAAGAAGAAGGTAGTCAACAGGTCCCAGTAATTTCAAAATTCAGTTAAATACACTAAGTGTTCTTGTCTGGGAATAGTTTTCTCTGACTT
Source organism: Crocidura indochinensis (assembly GCA_004027635.1). Lineage (NCBI taxonomy): Eukaryota > Metazoa > Chordata > Mammalia > Eulipotyphla > Soricidae > Crocidura > Crocidura indochinensis. Next base: position 1,859 of record PVKC010047509.1, on the reverse strand, counting down.
CTATTTGTCTTTGGTTAATGTGATTCCTCAAAGTTATTTTTTCCTAATATTTTTAGTTATTTGACTTTTGTTGTCTTTCCATAGAAAGCATAAGAGTTGGGGCTGGAGAGAGTACAGTATGTTGGGCATTTGTCATGCACTTGGCCAATCCAGGCTTGATTACCAACATACCGTATGGTCCCCTTAACCTCCCAAATTGCCACCAAAAGTGATCCTTGAACACGGAGACAGAAGTAAGCCCTGAGCACTGCTAAGTATGACTGAAAAACAAAACAAAACAATATAAACAAACACAGTAAAACCAAAAACCCTTTTACAATCAGCTCTTCTATATCTACAAAAGTGATACTTTGATTGAACTCTTTTAAACATATGGAGCCTTTTGGGGGGAACATTGACATTCATTAATATGAATTTCAGTCCAGGATATGGTCTCTTCATTTATAGAGACAATTCTTTGTTTGTCTGTTTGTTTGTTTGTTTTTGGGTGGGATCATACCCGGCAGTGCTGAGGGTTTACTCCTGGCTCTATGCTCAGAAATCGCTCCTGGCAGACTCGGGGGACCGTATTGGATCCCAGGATTCAAACTGTTGTCCTTTTGCATGCAAGGCAAATGCCCTAGCTCCATGCTATATCTCCAGCCCCATTTATAGAGACAATTCTTAATTATTCTTAGATTTTTAAAAAAAAATCATTATTTTTTATTTTCATTATTTTATTTTTATGCATTTTTGTTAAATTTCTATGTGACTTATATTTGTGAGATGAGCTATTGTGAATGGCATCTAAACAATTTTGATTTTCAATTTTCTGCTGGTGGCAAGTATGCACACACATTATTTTTTGTCTTGACCTTTTAGTCACAATAGTATTGCTCTGGCTAGCACTCTTACAGGGTGTTAAGAGGTGTGAAAAGTGGACATCTTTTATTTATACCTATACTTAGTGATAAAATATTCAAGGTTTTACCATTAAGTGTAATGTTGCAATAGGTATTTTGTAGATAACCTTCTTCTGATGTTGAGGAAGTTTTCTTCTAGTAACAATTTAATTAAAGATTTGCGGATCGTGAATAGAAGATACATTTTTCTAAGTTGAATGAATTTTATAAAAAAATACATATAAAATTATATATATAATATTTTGTAATTTATACAAAATAACGTACAAATTATAATATAATAATATTATCGTTATAAAATGATAATATTACAATATGTAAAATTATGTCTTTTATTAAATATATTTAATTTATTAAATATTTTGTAATTTATATTTCTATATTATAGAAACATCTTTTAAATAATTTTTATTGTGACCAAAGTAAATTACAAATCTTTCACAGTAATATGTAAGGTACATAGTGACAATGAATAAGGGCCATTTCTACCACCAGTGTTATCCTCCCTCCACCCCTATTCCCAGCATGCATCCCATATCTCCCTCATTTGCCCCCCAGACTGCTAGTGTAACTGCTCCCCTCTGTGTATAGCTTGTTGTAGATTGGGTATTGATTCTGTTGTTGTTGACTTTGGGTTTGGTGTTTGAGTCTGATCATTTTTATATTTCCACTCAATGTTTATTTGACTGTTTGGTCCTGGTCCACTCCACTCCCCCCTCCCCCCCCAATTTATGAGCAAGAACAAGACGATTCAAGTTATATGGTTCTGTTGTAAAAATAAAATAAAATAAAATAAAATAAAGCCTGGAAGGATTCTGTCTAGAGGTTATAAATATCAATTTAAAATAAGAACAGGAAAAAAGGGCCCGGGAGATAGCATGGAGGTAAGGCGTTTGCCTTTCATGCAAAAGGTCATTGGTTCGAATCCCGGTGCCCCATATGGTCCCCCGTGCCTGC
>PVKC010047508.1:0-11038 GCA_004027635.1 Crocidura indochinensis | reverse complement strand
TCTGGACAGGCTCTCCATTTCCCTCATACATTCTCATTATTAGGACAGTTCAAAATGTAGTTATTTCTCTAACTAAACTCATCACTCTTTGTGGTGAGCTTCATGAGGTGAGCTGGAACTTCCAGCTCTTTTCTCTTTTGTGTCTGAAAATTATTGTTATTTCAAGAATGTCTTTCATTTTTCTTAAAACCCATAGATGTGTGATACCATTCTGCGTTTCTCTCTCTCTCTCTCTCTCTCTCTCTTTGACTTATTTCACTCAGCATGATAGATTCCATGTGTAGGAAAATTTCATGACTTCATCTCTTCTGACAGCTGCATAGCATTCCATTGTGTATATGTACCACAGTTTCTTTAGCCATTCGTCTGTTGAAGGGCATCTAGATTGTTTCCAGAGTCTTGCTATGGTAAATAGTGCTGCAATGAATATAGGTGTAAGGAAGGGGTTTTTGTATTGTATTTTTGTGTTTCTAGAGTATGTTCCTAGGAGTGGTATAGCTGGAACGTATGGGAGCTCGATTTCCATTTTCTGGAGGAATCTCCATATCGCTTTCCATAAAGGTTGAACTGCACGGCATTCCCACCAGCAGTGGATAATCAATCTTAAGAAGCATATATATATATATGTATATATATATATTACATTTATATATAAACTAAAATATTTAAAATTTTAATTTTGTTTTTGGGCCATGCCCTGTAATGATGCTCAGGTGTATGCCAGCTTTTATTCAGGAACTACTCCTAGTGATGCACAGGGTACCATTTGTGATGCCACAGGGATTGAACCTGGGTTAGCCTTGTGCAAAGCAACTCCTCTTATTATTGTCCTATTGCTCTGATTCCTAAACACATACTCTTTTTAGTGACAATGCTTCTTTTGAAATGCTAATATACCAAATTCCAACATTCTGATTCTATATATATGTAGAAGAGAATATGGCTATGGAATATCTTAGGACTTTCCATTTTCTTTATCCCTTTCAATCAACAGATTTCTAAGAGTTTAAAATTTGGGGATATTTGAGGGCTGGAGCAATAGCACAGTGGGAAGGGCGCATACCTTGCACGTGGTTGACCCAGGTTGATCCCCAGCATCCTATATGGTCCCTTGAACATGCCAGGAGTAATTTCTGAGCACAGAGCCAGGAGTCACCCCTGAGTACTGCAAAGTGTGGCCCCCTAATAAACCAAAAATTTTAGGGAAGTCTTGTCTTACAAGTGGTTTGACATATAAGTTACCACAAACAAATTCTTTCCACATTTATTAGTTTTCTTAAAGCCAAACATAGATCTGATTTAGAATCTGTCAGCAAGACAGGCATGAGATAAATTATTTTAATAAGAACATTGGTATTTACTAAACAGACTAATTTACAGTTTAGCTTGAAAAAGCTAGGTACTGGATTATTGGGGCCCCTCGTGTCTGCTGGATCTGGCAGCAGATTCTTGAAGAGCTACTCTAGCAAGCTAGACAAAAAGAAACTGAAACTCTGAGAGTGTTCCTAGAAAGTATTTGGGATCACTAGTCCTGGAAGTGAGATGCTAAAACTTCCACTCAAACTGGCAAACCAAAACAAGTCAAAGTGCTCAGAGCATGGTATATATCTGTACCCAGAACTCCAGATGAATTAAAAATTGAAGATACACACATAAACTGAAATGGTTGATACTAACTGGTGGAAAAGTAGGACTGGGTTAATCCAAGGCAAACTTGTGACTAAGCAGGTAAAATTCATTGACAGCCTGAAGCTGCAAAGAGAAGCAATTTATTTGAGCTGATTGAGAGAGTGTTTGGATAACTCACTGGGTGCAAATGGCTCACCTAAAGTTGAAAGTGCTGCCTGATATGGGTTTGTCATAAAGATATAGTGCAAATACCATTTACTCAACCAAACATTGAATTGAACTGGCAGATAAATTGGGAGACAGTTTGCATGCAGTTGTTTAGAAGAGATATGCAGATATTGTTCAATTGCTTTGGCAAAAGGTGCTAGAACAATCAATGAGAAGAAACTGGAGAGGGCTACAGTGTGACCTGTGAATGTCTCCAGAAAAAAAGAAACTGGGAACAGATATAGTTTGAACATTGAACATTACTGAGGATTTACTTTGATGATGAAGACACTGATTAATTCACTTCTGGAGATTTGAGATCCAAAATTTTTTGTTACATTTTACATTCCAAGCCTTGTCTTTGCCAGAAGAGTGTTACAAAAGGTCTAAACACACACAGGTATTCTGAATAATAGTGACAATATTTTCTTGTATACATGTAAATGTTTGTTCTTATCGGTGGTCTGATTGAATACTTCACTATCTAAAGTACATTTTTGTTCTCTGGAGCAGAAAAGGCATTATTTATATTTATAAATCTAAAGGAATATTAAGAAGGTTTTTTATTTTGGAATAGATTTTTGGTTAAATTTCTGTATCTCCAGAATTGATATATTATGGGGGATGGAGAGATAGTAAGGCATGTAGGATACTTTCCTTGCATGCTGCAGAACTGGGTTTAATCCCCAGAATTCCATATGGTTCCCTAGCAACATCAGGAGTGATTCCTACTGTATAGCTAGGAGTAACTCCAAACATCATTGCACGTTACCCAAAAACAAAACCAAAATAATTGAGATGCTATGAGTGAGTGATTTCACAGGGAGAGATATTTATTGTAATAATAAACCAAATACTCAACAAAGAAACAAGAAAGTTGTCAGCTATTCTAACAAAAATGAACAATTTAAGAGATAAAAGAAAATAATCTGGCTACAATTTTTCCCATTGAATGCTAATTCTTTCTCTGACTCTGTTCCTCACTTTATTTCTCATTATTGTATTTCTCATTCTCCCTACCCTGACCACCACTGTTAATATAAAATCAAGTGTATGAAGGGTCTTTGAGGCTTTCCCAAGTTTCTAATAACAAGGCTTGATATGTTTTTATTTAATTTTTTATAATTTCTTTATTTAAGCACTGTGGTTCAAAATTATTTGTAGTTGGGTTTCTGTCATCGAATATACATCCCACTTCACCAGTACAACCTTCCTAACACCAATGTTCTCAACTTCCCACCTCTCTTGTCTTCCACCTTCTGCTTGTCTTCTGGACAGGCATTCTATTTCTCTCTCAATATCAGTGTCACAGGAGTTGTTAGTGCAGTTATTTCTCCAGTTACACCACTCTTTGTGGTAAGCTTCATATCAAGGGCTGGTCTTTAAGGCCCTCATTTCTATTTTCTCTGGGTATTATTAATCTCCTGTCTTTTATTTTCTTAAATCTCACAGATGAGTGTGACTATTCTGCATCTGTCTTTCTCCCTCTTACTCATTTTACTCAGCATAATTGTTTCCATGTCCATCCACATATAGGCAGATTTAATGACTTCCTTCTTCCTAACAGCTGCATATTCCATTGTAGATGTACCACAGTTTCCTTAGCAATTTATCTGTTGTTGGACATCTGGGTTGTTTCCAGATTCTGGCTATTGTAAATAGAACTGCAATGAACATCTGAGTCAGAGGTCATTTTGTATTGTGTTTTTGTGTTGGTATGGTATCTCCCTAGGAGTGGTATTGCTAGAATATGAATGCTCAATTTACAGATTTTTGAGAAATATTCATATTGTTTTCCAGAAAGTCTGGACTAAACAGCATTCTCACCAGCAGTGAATGAAAGTTCCTTTCTCCCACAACACCTCCAGCAGTGGTTGTTCTTGTTCTTTGTTCTGAGTGCCAGTCTCTGTGACCTTTTGACCATCTGTATTTCTTCTTTGAGGACGTGTCTTCATTTCCTCTCCCCATTTTTTTTTTTAGTTTTTTTAAATTTTTTTTATTTTTGGTTTTTCGGGCCATACCCGTTTGATGCTTAGGGGTTACTGCTGGCTAAACGCTCAGAAATTGCTCCTGGCTTGGGGGGACCATATGGGATGCCGGGGGATAGAACCGTGGTCCTTCCTTGGATAGCGCTTGCAAGGCAGACACCTTACCTCTAGTGCCACCTCGCCGGCCCCCCTATCCCCATTTTTGATGGGGTTAGATATGTTTATTTCTTGTTAAGTTCTGTCAGTACTTTGTATATCTTATATATTGACACCTTAACTGATGGATATTGGGTGAAAAGTTACTCCCATTCAATGGATGGCCTTTGTATACTAGATTCTGTTTCATTTGAAGTGCAGAAACTTCTCAGTTTAATGTAGTCCATTTCTTTTATCTCTGCTTCTACTTGTTTTGGCAGTGGTGTTTCCTTTTTGAAGATGCCTTTAGTCTCATCAGCATGAAATATTTTTGCCTATAATTTCTTCTAGATGCCTAATAGTTTTGAGTCTTTCTTTTTTTTTTTTTTTTTTGGTTTTTGGGCCACACCCAGTGACGCTCAGGGGTTACTCCTGGCTATGCGTTCAGAAGTCGCTCTTGGCAGGCACGGGGGACCATATGGGAACCAGGGGATCGAACCGTGGTCCGTCCTAGGCAAGGCAGCAGGCACCTTACCTCCTGCGCCACCTCCCGGCTCCCAGTTTTGAGTCTTTAATTCATTTTGATTTGACCTTTGTGCATGGCATTAGCGATTTGATTTCACTTTTTTGCATTTCTGACCAGTTGTTCCAACACCACTTGTTGAAGAGGCTTTCCTTGCTCCATTTTGCATTTCTTGCCCATTCCTCAAAGACTAATTGATTGCATATCTAGGGTTCATTCCTAATTTTTTTACTCTATTCAATTTGTCTGCGGTCTGTCTTTATTTATGCTGTTTTAATGACTGTGCTTTGTAGTACAATTAAAGTTGGGCAAAGTGATGCCTCTCATCTTTTTCCCTAAGGATTGCTTTACCTATTCGTGGTCATTTATTTTTCCAAATGAATTTCAGGAGTGTTTGATTCACTTTTTTGAAGAATGCCATGGGTATCCTTAGAGGGATTTGTAAAATCTGTATAATACTTTAGAGAGTGTTGTCGTTTTAATGATGTTAATCTTCCCAATCCATGAACATATACTATATGTCTCGATTTCCTTGTATCCTCTTTTATTTCTTGAAGCAGTATTTTGTAGTTTTCTTTATAATGGTCCTTCACCTCTTTAGTCAAGTTGATTATAAGGTATTTGAATTTCTGTGGTACTGTTTTTTTTAAACAAAGATTTCCACTCCTTAACCATTTTTGGTTCAAACATACATTTATTATAATTCTCTAAACTTTTATAAAGACATTGATAGCTGCAGGTTTCCATAGTGGTGCCTGAAACAACCCACCTATTTTTACTTAACTATTCTATACACTTAAATTATTTAAACTCTCCGAGACCACTTACTCAGTTATTGGTTCTTAGGACTGTATTATAAATACTGGTATTTTTTCCCTAAGGGGAAAAGAAAAGAACCAATTGCTTACATGGTTCTATTTCTAATGAGACTATATTAATCATATATGAATACATTTTGAATTAGCAACAAATAAAAGTTATTTTTATCTTTAAACTGAATTCCTGGCACTTTCTTTCTGAACACCAGGGACTCTAAACTGCCAGATAAAAAAAATAAAATATTTCTGATGTTGCAACTTTAAATAATTCAATCATCAGAATTAAAAACATTTGTATATCTTCCAAACTTAAAAATTCATCCATTCCAAAATTAACTTCCTATATATATATTATCCCACTACCAGTTGACTGGTCTGCTTTCCTCTCTGCTTGCACCGAGTCTCAGGAAAAAGTTGTTTAAGTGTATTATTTAAATTTTCAAGCCACTTTATCTTTTCAAACCACTGGACTATAGGTTCTAAATCCAGTCATCTATTATAAATATTCTGACAACCACAACCAGAGCTGTTCATATCATTAAGTCCGAAGGATATTTTTAATCCAAATTTAATCATTCAACAACATCTGGTTGATCACTTACTCTCTTCTATATTTCAGTCAGTACACAAGTCTGATAATAGGATGCTTCTAGTTTCAACTTATTTCTCTGATTATTTGTCTCAATCTCATTTATCAACCTTTAAGTAAATCTTAGGTCTCTTTAGTATTCAAGTAGACTAATCTCTATTAATTTTCTAAGTTACCCCATTTATTTTCAAGATTTAAATTATACTCTATAGGCTAGTGGAAATTTCTACTTCCAGCTCTTAAGTGTTTTCTAGGCTAGAACCCAAATCCCACTTGTTTATTCAGTATATCTATTTGATGAATGCATTTGAGTTTAAATTTCACAGAAGCAACTTGCTCTACTCCCAAATTCCAGCAATTTTTATCATACTGCTCCTTTCTTTAATTTAAAGCACAAATTATTCACAATTGAGTCTTAGACAAAATATTTAAGCAGTAATCAATCCAAACCTTACGATGTGCTGTTGATTCTATGGCTTGATGCTTTCTCTTCCCCCTGTTATTTCACATCTGTCTTCCTCCCCTCTCTTCTCTTTATTTCTCCTCACTATAATCTGGGCTTAAGAGAGTTCTAGACCCCAGAAAATAGTTATTTAGAATATAAATCTCCATTTAAACTATTATATTACCTCCTGCAGTTATTCCAAATATAACATCGTGTATTTATTTTCCTCTTCTGGCTTTCTTCATTTAATGATATTTTTTAGTTCCATTCATGCTGTAGTGAATTGTTTCATTGCATCATTCATTCCTTGTATCTCAAGTATTCCATTGTATATGTGTTCAACATCTTCATGATCCACTCATCTATTGTTGGATATCTAGGTTAATTCCCACTTTTAGCTATTGTATTGAGTACTGCAATGAATGGTGCATACATCCTTTTAAATGTTTTTCAGTCCTGAGATAGATATCCAGAAGTGGAATTGCTGGGTCATAAGGCAGCTTGATATTGAGTTTACTAAGAACCCTTCATACTGTTCTCCCTACAGGTGTTGAACCAGACAACTGTTCCACCAACAATGTGGATGAGATATTTACCCTGCTAATACATTGTTTGAAGTATTTTTGACTTGTGCTATTCTAACTGATGTAAGATACTTAGGGCCAGAGAGATAGTACAGCGGTAGGATGCTGCCTTGCATGCAGCTGATCCAGGATGTATGGTGGTTAGAATCCTAGCGTCCCATATGGTCCGTGGAGCCTGCCAGGAACTATTTCTGCAGCACAGAGCCAGGAGTAACCTCTGAGCGTTGCCATGTGTGACCCAACCCCCCCCCAACACAAAAACACATATCTTAGTGTTTTTTTTAATATGGATTTCCCTAATTAGTAATAATGAGCATTTTTTATATGTGTGTTGACATCTGTGGATTGATCTTCCTCAGACAGGTGTCTGATCATTTCCTGACCTTATTTTTTGATAGTTTTGTGTGTGTGTGTGTGTGTGTGTGTGTGTGTGTGTGTGTGTGTTTAGATTTTTGAGAGTTTATCTTTGTGAGTGCTTTGTATATCCTGGATATCAACTTTTTATCTGATGTGTTGAGTGCAAGTATTTTCTCCCACTAAGTTATCTGCCTTTCATTTTATCCTGTTTCTTTTACTATATAGAAACTTTTAATTTTGATGAAAACACATTTGCTTAGTTTTAATTCTGTAGCCGTTGCCATTCAATAATATGACTATCATTGAAGTTTCCTTCAAGGTCTAGGTCTTGGAGTGTTCTGCCTAAGTTTTCCACAGTGTGCATTATAGACTCACTTTAAACTCAAGGTCTTTGTTCCACTTTGAGTTGACTTTTGGTTAAGGTGTGAAATATGGATCCAGCTTTAATGTCTCACAACTGTTCTAACATTTGATTTCATTTTCTTGCCTCCTTTGTCAAAAATTAGTTGATTATATACTTGGAGGTTTGTTGTTGGCTATTTCATTCTGGCCCACTGATCAGAAAGTCTGTCTTTGTTCCAGTAGCATTCTGTGTATTTTTTTTAAACCCAAGTCCATAACCCAGGCATTCCCTACCCCTGCTTCCCGCCCCTAACCAGGCAGTTTTATTTTTTAGTAATACTTTATTTAAGCATGATTACAAGCACGTTCGTAGTTAGGTTTTAGTTATTGAAAACAACAACAACAACAAACCCTTTCACCAGTGCAATGTTCCCACCATCAATGCCCTCCATCTCCCGTGGCTTTATAGTTAACAACTTGGTCCTTATGAGTATTACTTACTTCTCAGTAAGTGGCATTACTTTCTTTTTTGTTTTTTGTTTTTGTTTTGTTTTTGTTTTTTGGGGGCCAAACCCATTTGATGCTCATGGGTTACTCCTGGTTAAGCGTTCAGAAATTGCCCCTAGCTTGGGGGGACCATATGGGACGCCAGGGGATCGAACCGAGGTCCTTCCTTGGCTAGTGCTTGCAAAGCAGACACTTTACCTCTAGTGCTACCTCTCTGGCCCCGGCATTACTTTCAACCACTGCTCATGTCAGAAATCTAGATTTTAATGTGTGGTATATAAGAAAAACAAAAATAAAATGGTAATATATCCAGAGACAATAGAGATGAAGATCAGAAGGATCATTCCATGGTTAGAAGTTTGCCACAAAGAGCAGTGATAGCAGTTAGGGTAGAGAAGGGTCCTCTATGACCATGATACTTGGAATTGATCACTCTGGACAAGAACTGGATGCTGAAAGAAGATAAAGTGCTATGCATCACACTACTTCATGTCAAAAAAGGAGAGAGAGAGAGAGAGAGAGAGAGAGAGAGAGAGAGAGAGCCTGGCCCAGAGTCAAGCAGGGTGGGGTGGGAGGGAAACAGGAAACTGAGGACATTGGTAGAAGGGACATTAGAAAAAAACTGGTGACATTGTGCACTGCTGAAGCGGGGAGATCTACATTTTATGACTGAAACTCAACCATGAATGAACTTGTAACCACAGTGCTCAATTACAGTAATTATATATAAAAAAGAAATACAGCTTTTATCCTTGACATGTCCCATTCTCTAACCAACATAGCCTACCATCTGCTTAAATCCTTCTTATTTCCTACGTATACTTACTTCGTTTTATTTTCTTTTTTCATTATTATCATTGAAATCAAGCCATCATCATTATTTCACCAATGCTTATCTGGTAGCATTCTATTTGGTCTTAAATAAATACCTTGTTTTTCCTTCAGCCCATAATCTGTTTGTAGTCAAAGGTTATATTCTTATTTACTTGAGTGTGAGGTGGGGTGGGGAGTCAAGTGTGGTGCTCAATGGGCTTAGGATCCCATTCAAGATTCTCAGCCAACTAGGCTTTTTGGTTGAATAATTGGGCCAGAGAAAATGATAGTTCTTGAGCCCTGCATTACGGGGGGGAGGGTGATACCAGAACTAGGCCAGTGGTGTTTGGGGGTCCCCATATTATACCCACTAATGCTTGGAGGGAGCAAGACACATATGATTCTGGTGACTCATCAAGGATCAGATTAAACCACTCAAAGTCCCATAAGAAATCCAGGAATATGCCCAGTAAGAAAAACTACTTTTTTAAATTAAAACTCCTCTTTTGTAACAGAATAAAGTGAAATATCTATGTAAAACTAAGAGCTTCCTTTGGGCATGGCCCTTATTTACCTATTTTCTCTTATTGTACATCACTCAATTTTATAGTTTTTCTTCCTCTAGAACAGTGGCCAACACATATTTTAAGGAGAGGAGAAAATAACTACCTTAGACATTGGGAACCAGTAGGTCAGAAACTCATTCAAGTATTCAGCCTGATAGCAAACCACTAGAGGAGCCACCCACAATATTTCATGACTGTAAACATTTCAATGAATGAACATGACTGTGTGCTCCCCTGAACCATAAAATGGGTATATTTTGCCACTCCTGCTCTAAGATCATAGTTTCTTTTCAAGTTTTATATTCTTATTAAAATTTTTCCAGATCAAGGTAAATCCCACCATTAAATATGTTTGTACCACCAAAAATGTTTTCTTTCATAGAATTGATATTTACTATAATAAATCAGATATATGAAATTCTTCTGTCAATAGTTATCATCCCTAAAAGTATCTTCCCTAAAAGTAACTCCATTAGACTGAGAAATATATTTACTTTGCAATTTTATTCCCAGCATGTGTTGAAGAAGATGGTACATATTAGCAATCAATAAATATTTATTGAATTAAAAATTAATTTGCTATGTTATTTTTCAGTAAGCAGTTTTGTCTTTCTGAGACTTAACTATCCATCTGGAAATAAATATGATAATAAAAGCTACTTTCTGGGTTTGTTTCAGTATATTTATGCATACTTTTAAAACCTATAACACAGCATATAAATATAAGAAAAATATTAGAATGATGCTTTGGTTACCTTAATGAGTAAATATAGTCCAAAGACCAAATCCACTGGCTTGCTTTGTAGACCTTCCATAAAAGAATGGCTTTGCTTTAGGAAGGAATTTTCAAAAACAAAATGAAACAAAGACCTGTGTGTGACAGAAATCACATGTTTTCCACAAAAGCTAAAATATTCTCAAGCTCTTAACAGAAAAAAACCTTGCTGACAAGGCTCAGCCCAGTGTTAGGCTTAAATAATTATTATAAGGGACATAGATGAATGGTTACTACTTTGCAAATATACTCCCGCTTAATATTTTGGTCATTGAAAAGTAGTGTCATTTCTCACTGCCTTTTTCCATTCAACAGAACTGAAAATCAATCAGTGAGGAAAATGGTGGCCATGTGGCCATGTGGCTCAGTAGTAAAGCACATGACTGCATGCATATATGACACTCCTGGTCCCACAAGAAAAGTAGAATTTTTTTATTCTTCAAAAATTGTAAAACACACCTCTCGGGGACTGTATGTTTAGCTTTTAATTAAAAATTAATATAGCATGGAGGTCAGGCGTTTGCCTTTCATGCAAAAGGTCATCGGTTCGAATCCCGGTGCCCCATATGGTCCCCCGTGCCTGCCAGGAGCAATTTCTGAGCATGGAGCCAGGAGTAACCCCTGAGCACTGCCGGGTGTGACCCAAAAACCAAAACAAATATATTAATAAAAGAAGTCTATAAATATATTCATTTTCCCTGTTTTAAAACATTATTTTCCCCGAGTTGATCCAGGAGCTATAGAGCATGCCTGGTAGTGT
>PVKC010047507.1:0-11056 GCA_004027635.1 Crocidura indochinensis | reverse complement strand
TACATTTGAATAGAAATAAACAGTGAAACATATTCATTATGTTTCTTGAATAATAAATACCAAAGAACAGATCCATCAGGAAACACAATTTTTAAGCCAATTGAGTGTGTCATCATTGAATAGAAAATTATTGAGGTCACTTATGATAGGTAAATTTCATAACATATGGGATCACATGACGGTGGATGTTGTTTTCTTGTAAGGAGGGCCCTCCATAGAGATATTTGGGACCTGGTAATCATTCTCAGTGAATATGGCCATTGGTTAAAAACTAAGAATGGAGGATTATTCTAAAAATAGGGCCTACAAGGTACCAAGAATCACCAGTATTATCCTATATAATGTTTAAGGACAGCTATAGGGTCACCTGGCAGAGATCAAGAGTATTCAGAGCTATAAACTGCAATATTTAGGGACAGATGTGGTATCAGGGACAAAAGTAAGGTCTGGTACATGCAACCATGATCTTACTCATCTTCTGGGTCTATTAAGTGACATTATACATATCTAATGATATTATTCAAAATTGTGTTTGTTTAAAAATCCTATTTAGGTGTAGCTGTTTGTGGTGTAGTTATAAAAAAAAGAAAGAGAAGAACATTAATAAAACAATCTATGTAAGAGATACTATGCTTTGGGGCCAGCGCAATAGCATGGACCTAGGGCATTTGCCTTGCATGCAGAAGGACAGTGGTTCAAATGCCGGCATTCCAGATGGTCCCTTGAGCCTGCCAGGAACAATTTCTGATTTTTTTTCTTTTGTTTTTTGGGTCACACCCAGTGATGCCCAGGGGTTACTCCTGACTATGCGCTCAGAAATCGCTCCTGGCTTGGGGGACCATATGGGAAACCGGGGGATCAAACCGCGGTCCATCCTATGCTAGCGCAGGCAAGGCAGGCACTTTACCACCAGCGCCACTGCCTGGCCCCATAATTTCTGAACATAGAGCCAGGAGCAACCCCTGAGCGCTACTGGGTACGACCTTATCCCCCAAATATAGATACTATACTTCAAAAATATATCTTGCACGAGTGTATATATTGACTGATAAAATGCTATGTTTTTCATAAGCAATCATCAGACTGAGATGTATTAAAATAATAGATCTCAAACTTCTAGATATATAAATAAGTGATTGAAATAAATAGGGCCCAAGGGCTCAGTTGATTGGAATGTACATTTTACATGCAGAACACCCAAGTTTGGAGTTTGGCACAATAAGATTCCCCAAGTACAGAACTTTATTAAGTTTGAGTTCTGCCAGGTGTCAACTACACCAAAACATTTTAATCTGAGGAAGAAAAGTAGTATAGTAAGGTTTGGTAATAATAAACATTAGACGATTTCAGATTAGAGTGATAGCACAGAGCCTAGGACATTTGCCTTACATGTGATTGACTATGTTAGATCCTCATCAACCCATGTGTTCCCCCAAGTGTTTCAGGAATAATTTCTGAGTACTGAGCCAGGGGCAAACCTCTGAGCACTGTCAGGTGTGACCCCAAATTAAATATAATTAGATAAATTAAAATTTAAATGATGTGGGGTCAGGGCAGTGGCGTTGAGCAGTAAGGCATCTAACTTGCTGCACTAGCCTAGGATGAAACTGTTTGATTCCATCTCCCAGTATCCCCTATGGTCCCCCAAGCCAGGAGCCATTTCTGAGCAAGGAGTATAGCAAGGAGTATCACTGACTGTGCCCCCCAAAAAACAAAATAAATTAGATGCTGTGACATCCTATTAAATGTATGTGGGAAGTCTTGGTGATTTCTAATTTGGAGCAGAAAATGAAAGCTAGTGTAATATAATTACAATTAGTAATAATGCCATATTCTAAATAGAACATGTTATATTTGAATATAACTAGGGATTTTTTTAAAAGAAAGATCAATGAACCTAACATGTCAATTATGAAATCAGAAGAACACTCCAAATTTGAAATATTTGCACACTGAGTTAATAATCATAAAACATTAATGCACAGGACAAGGTTATTTGTCTATATTGAATGTATATATAATATATATGTATACATATGTTATATATAGGCAGAATATTCATCAAGAGATAGAGGTATCAGGACTTTTTTTAATAAGGCAGCTGTATAAAACCTTCTCATAAAGACTCCAAAGATTCAAATCCAAAGTGACCCAAAACAAAAGGATAGTAGTTTCATAATCATAGCCTTCAGCAAGTGTGCTTAGAGAAGCAGAAAGTGGTATAAATATAGATAAGGATATTCATTTTCCTCATAGCTGATTTTCTAGTTTCTTGCCTAAGGGACTGTCAGGTGTCCAGTCCACAGAAAACCAACTCCCTCTCCACTTACAACAGTGCCTCACATGCCATGCTCACATGGATTCCTGACACATCACAGCAAGAAGAGGAATTTGAAAGATCAAGGACAAAAACAAAAGTCTTGTACTCAGGAAAAAAATAAAAAGGGGAACTTAAAAGTGTACCAAAACAAAGAAAGTATTTAAAGTATAGGAACAACTATGCTTAAAATATAGACAGACTAGTACAGGAGATGATCATTGATAAATAATCCCTTGAATTGACAAGATGAGTACATTACCTAATCTTTTGACTTGGCAGACAATGGTTTTATTTGTCAAGATCTTTAAATCATCCTGGTGATATGGTGGTTAGAGTGCATTGATGACTGTGTGAATGGGCAATATGAAATCTTAGAATATTTAATACTTAGAATTAAGAAAATGTATGAAAACTCTAGAATTTTAAGATTATTGTGGGTACACAGGCAAGGGGACACTGGCAATGTACTTTGGGGAAATAGTAATAATAAAAATGTACTCTGAGACTTCCTAAGTTATACAGAACAACACCTAAGTAAAACACTCCATGGCATTGAGACTTTCTGACACTGAAATAACCAAAAGGCATGAAGATCAGATTCCTTTGATATGTAAATACTGAGTTCTTTGGAGAGCAGACAAAACTATCAAAGACACCACCTGATGCAAAGATCTGAGAACTCAGACCAGGAAGGAGTGCTCAGAAAAGGAGAAACTACAAAAATATCAGGAAATTTTGAGACCTTTAACAGTGAAGACTTTCGGTGAGGACATCCAGATTAACTTTCATAGATGAAAATTCCAGAAACATCCATTTGGAAGAGCTGCAGAAAACCTCATTTTGAGAGTCATGTCAAGCTAGTTCTTTAAGATCTTGTACTTCCTTGATCATGATATTTTTTAAGTATCTTCATTTATGATTACATGATTAGATTATTACATGATTTCAGACATGTTTGTTATAGATTCTTACTCATAGAAAAGAAATCTCCCTTCACCAGTGCAGCCTTCTAGTCACTAATGTCCCATATCTCCCTCCTTCACCTTCCTCTGCCTGTCTTCTATCCATGAATTCTATCTGTCTCACTCCCTACCATTATTATCATGATAGTTGTTGTTATAGTTATTTCTCTAATGGTACTAATCACTCTTTGTGGTAAGCTTCTTATCTTGGACTGGTCCTTCCAGCCCTCATCTCTATTGTCTATTTGTATGATTCCCATACTGTCTTTTATTTTTCTTAAATTTACAGATGAGTGAAACTATTCTGCATTTGTCTCTATCCCTCTGACTCACTTTACTCAGCATGAATTTTCCATGTCCATCCATCTATAGGAAAATTTCATAACTTGATTTTTTTCTGACTTCTGCTTAGTAAAAGCATAGTATTCCATTGTAGTCTAGTCCTTCGAATCAGACTCTAAGGAGGACAAGTTGAAACAAAAAAGCAGAACACAAATTAAATAGTTAAATGATGCCTGAGCAAATGTCATCTTCAAAGTGCTTCCTGAGATATGAATTTACCTGCTTTCATGATGTGTTATGCATCTGATTTCTCCAACTGTGGAGAAGCCCTTGTCTCTTGTGACTCCTTGATTTATTTTTTGTTTTCTCCCTCCTTTTCATTAGTACCTCCAAATAAAACCTGTTTTTACTTCACTACTTTTGACTTCCTGAAATCATTTTCTGTGTCAGAAGGCAAAGGATCCCAAAGACCTAGGTAAGACCTATAACTCACCTTCCATTTTTTTCCCCAGAGCAAGACCAACAGTCCTAGATCTCCTCAAATACTTCCCCAGTGGTGAATATGGATTGAAAGGAAGCTGTGATTTCCATCTTGGGGCTAAAGCTTTTCTCCTTCCCTTAAGATGAAAGTCACCCTGGGACCTCCATCAGCATATGAAAGAACATCATTAGTTATAAACAAATAAAATTATGCCTACCTTTATTGTTGGGAGTGATGATTATATTTGTATTAATCTTAAGAGAAGCCTGAAAAAACTGATAATACTGGGTATCTGGGAATCCTTGTTTCCATAGTTACAAAATAAAATAGTTTTGATCTGATTAATTCCATTTTCCTATCAAATATGCAAATACAACTAATTGAGAAGGATGCAAATAGAGAGGAAGAGAGGGCAAAGGAAGGGGAAATCAGAATGCAGATAAACAGAGACTGAGAGAAAAATAATTTTGTTATTTTTAGGGAAAATATATACATGATTTCTTGCCAGAAATAAAGCAACTTTAACAAAAATTGAGAAAAATATCGTTTCACTTTTCTGTTTTTTTTTTTCTTCAAATACATACATCATGAAGTTTGGTTCAGTAAGTCAATTTATATGGTTTCTTAAAAAAAGATTAGTTTTCTGTGTAGCTGGTTCATTAAAATATTGTTTATACCCCTTTGGAAGCCAAACCTCTAGGTGATATACCAAGTTGTTAAAGTTATTTAAATACAAATGACATATGCCATATTTGCATTTAACATGTTAACTCAGGTTCATAGTACCTGTAGGGTCTTTTGGTACCTGTAGGGCTTTATAAATGTTCCAGAAAAGACAGATAAGCAAAATCTTTTTAAGTGTCGAAATTCAAGTCTCAAAATATACTGTGAAATGTAGAATGACAAATACTGCTACTTTGATCTCCTTAGGAAATTTGAGCTGAGTTCCACATTTGTAACTCTTCTGTGAACTGTGTCTTGTCTAATGAACAGATTCATGGTGAAATTCTTTGGGTTTGTTTCTTTTCTATTGAATCAAGGTGCCTGTGGGGTAACTTGATTCGCAAACAGTTTCAGGAAAGATGAAATCTTCAGATGTAAGAAACAAGAAAAAGTATTGTAAAATTATATAGCTACCTATGTTATTCTATTTTATCCTTTCCATGCTAATAGTAATTCCTTAGGCTTTAATAAAGTAGCATAAGGCAGTCAAATTAGCCTGACAAGATTCTGCCTGGAGAGATAGAAGAGTGGGTAGGGCTCCTACCTTGTATGCAGTTTGTCTTTTCAAGTTTGATCCCCAGAATTCTAGAGTCTCTCTTGAACACTGCTAGAAGTTACCTCTGAGCACAGAGCCAGCCCTGAGTACAAGCCAGGTATGGTTTCTCAAACTAAAAACAAACGGAAAGGTTAACATTCTGTCCCATAAAATGTGACTTGAATGCTAAACCTTAAAAAAATATCCACTTAAACCTTTTGACTTAAACTAATATGCATGTGCATGGAAATGTAAAAAAAAATACTATGCCTTCAAGTTTAAGGAGCTACATAAATTTTATGGCTTTAGATTGCTTTGTGTACTGCTAAGAAATGTTGTAATGTACTACAATCTGGGGTTGAGGGACAAAGTAATTGTACATGGGTTCTGCTTTGTTTTTCTTCATGTTCTTTGACTAATAAAAATTTTAAAAAAAGTGACTTGAATGAACCAGAATGATTTGCTCAGTCTATCATTCTGCTTGTTGAAGATAAATTTTACATAACCAACGACATTCTATATATAATAGAATGGATTTAAATTTAAAAAATGACATTGGATTTTGAGAACAGTCTGTGTGTATAACATAATCCCTGCTTCCTTATGGATATTAAATGGCCTATATAACAAAATATTTTGATTTCCTGGCTCTATAGCAATAGACGATAGTACTGGAATAGTACTTTGGTAGACTTTGATTTAAGGAATTTCAGGAAGCTACCACTGAAATGTTGGATTATAGTCAACAACACTACTTTACAAATAACAGCATAGTTTTTTGCTAAGAGATGAGCAATAAGCATTTGATTTTACATTACTCAAAGAGCTTTTCTAAAATATCAATGTAGAACTCCTAAAGTTCTAACAAGCTTATGAATTTGCAACCTTGAAATAACAACTTTGTGATAGATTATAATAGTCCATAAAAATGTTTAAAGAATTAATTCCGGTTTTATATATCAAAGTCTGTGTGTCTTAGGTTATACTTGTTTGATTTCTGTTGTCTGCTTGAAGTCACTTATTAAAGACCAGTATCTGTTACAAACTCAAAAAAGAAAATCTGATCTATAAAAATTCAGAGCTAAATACTGGATCTAGGATGTGGTCTGATAGAAAAATGCACAATTTGCAAGTATGAGAAATTTAGGAATTAAGTTACTAGCACTGCAAAGAATTGATTAATTCATTTAAAAGCGAAATATTGACTTCTTGGTTTTTGATTAGCCTTCCCTATAAAATATAAGTCATATAGAGAATTCCATAGGTATGTATATATATATATATACATGTATGTATACAAATATAATTACTATGTTTATACTCAGGATACATTATATTTAAAGTGCAAAATATACATAGTGCATATAAGTACAATACTGCAGAGTCATCTTTACATTAAATAAATTTAAAGAGCACTGAGAGATAAGGTAGAGACAAAAACAGTTTTTAGAAAATTCCAAGTTTTTGCTCTAATTACCCAGAATAGTAGTTATATAAATATGTAAATAATTCTATAATTTTGTAAATATATAAATTCATCCTATCAAATGAAGACATTTTCATGATTTAGCCAATGTACTAGAAAAAAATTGTATTCCTACTCTGTTAATGCTAAGACTCTTTATTCTTATTTTTCTGAATATTTAGATCACTTCTTATATATTTCATCTCTACAGGTCTGAAATATCAAAACACACCTGAATAAAAGATAACTTATCATAAAATTTAAATAACTTTCCATGTGCACATTGTCAGTAATAATTT
This sequence comes from Crocidura indochinensis, assembly GCA_004027635.1. Classification (NCBI taxonomy): domain Eukaryota; kingdom Metazoa; phylum Chordata; class Mammalia; order Eulipotyphla; family Soricidae; genus Crocidura; species Crocidura indochinensis. The sequence continues at coordinate 3,989 of PVKC010047507.1, read as the reverse complement.
TTTGCTCGCTATTCACAGAATATAAGACAATAGCTATCACAAATCTTTTTAGAAATATAGTGAGTGTTGAATGACTCCAGAAATGCATGTTTCATCTTTAATACAATAAATTTTTTCAGGACCATATTACTTTTCTAAATGAATTATTCTATAAAATTAGGGTCAACAAACTAAAGTCATAAAATTTGTAACGGAAAGTTACTCAGTTCTAATTACAAGTCTAGATTCCTTCAGATTGTGCAATTAATTTCAGTGACTCCAAAGTGACTAAAATTTGTATTCTATTATTAACTGAGTATTAATACTCCCAAAAGTCATGTAAGAACTGTGAATGTGCTAAATCACTTCTTTGTTATTACTGTTTTGTTTTGATTTTTTTGGATGGTCACAACTGGAAGCACTCAGATCTAACTCATTTTTAATTTTTTATTAAAAGTTAATTTTTTTTGGGGGGGGGGTTGGGTCACACCAGGCAATGCTCAGGGATTACTCCTGGCTTCATGCTCAGAAATTGCTCCTGGCAGACACAGGGGACCATATGGGGCACCGGGATTCGAAACAATGACCTTTTGCATGAAAGGTAAACGCCTTACCTCCATGCTATTTCCCGGGCCCCTAATTTTTTTTAAATTTTTTTATTAATATATTTTATTTAAACACCTTGATTACATACATGATTGTGTTTGAGTTTCAGTCATGTAAAGAACACCACCTCTCACCAGTGCAACATTCCCATCACCATTGTCTCAAATCTCCCTCCTCCTGTTCATGTATTACTTCTGCCAAGGCCTCAGGGGATAATATCGGGTGTGAGAGCTTGAACCTGGACTTTCTATACATGGCAAGCACCATACTTACTATACTATATCTATGATTCTACATATTTTTAAAATCAGTTCATATTTATTTTCTTTACTAATAGCTATCTTGTTATAAAATATAATAAATTTGAAATAATAATTTCAAATATAAAAATTAAGAAATGTTAGAAATCTAGGACTCAATAAGCAATATGACATCAGTGAATGGCCTTATAAATGTTTTTATAGGCCTATGTGTCTAATCCAAACATTTATTTATAAAATAAATAATCATTGATTCAATGGATAATATGAAGTAAAATAGTATTCCTACTTTCATAAAAGCTGTGTCCAGGGCCAGAATAATAACATAGGGATTAGAATAATGTGGTTCTTTGCATACAACCAATCCGAATTGCCAAATTAGATAAATTCCTGCCACCCCATATAATTTCTGTTTCCTGTCAGATTTGTAATCCTGACGATGAGAAATATGAGTAAGCCCCCTAGAAGCACAATGTCTACTATATATAATATATATGTATATATATTGCATATATATATATATGCTCAAAATGAACTTTTTTTAACTCTTCAGAGAAGGCAGGTGCACAATAAAAATTTTATAGGTAATATTTCTATTGATCTGGAAAGTTACTTTTAAATTAGTATTTTAGTTGTATATACTTTTCACTTTAGCAAATAGATCTATACTTGTATTTATTTTATGTAAAGTCACATATTTTTAGTAATAAGTGAATATTGGTGGCCAAAAAGATAGCATGGAGTTAAGAAATTTGCCTTGCATACAGAAGGATGGCAATTCATACCTGGCATCCCATATGGTCCCCCGAATCTGCCAGTAGAGATTTCTGAGTGTAGAGCCAGGAGTAATCCCTGAGTGCTGATGGGTGTAACCCCCCAAAAATAAAAACAAAAACAAAACAAAACAAAAATAATGACTATCACTTTTAGATTGTCCAACTAATTTCAATAGCTATTTACAAATTGCTACCAAGTTAAATTAATATGTAAAAAGCAGGATAATACTGACTATGCTTTAAGATCAGATACTGGATTGAAATGAAGCCTCTTTGACATTTTTATTATGTTGGATTGGAACATTTCCTTTTGTAAATTAAAGTATCCAATATTTTCAAGGAAAAGGATAATAACATTAGAAACATAATGTATGTGGCACTCTCAGTTAAATACCTGGTGACCTCAGAGAGTTTACAATAGTTTTACTATATCTCTATTTTCTGAGGAATCGGTTATTACTAAAAATATCTTATAATAATATTTTTTCTTTTAAGACTTATATGAGTATTATCAACTGTCAAAACAACTCAAATTTTCATCTATTACAAATGATATCAGCCAATCAAAACTTATATCTTCTATTTTGCTATTTTTCTTTAGTATTTAGCCAATACAGTATTTATCTGGTACATAAGACATTATTTGTTGAATCTTAGGTAAGGTCTGAAAATCCAAAAATAATAAATGATATTTAATAAAGTGGAACTTAAAATAATGTAGTTTTAGTCATCATTAGTTGGAATTGTTTTTTAATTAAAGGTATTATGATAAGACGTTGAATGAAAGGATGAAATATTCAAGAGCCTACATTAAAAGTATTTACCTTAATGAATAGCACCACTATTTCAGTTAATTTTATTGTGTTAATTGGCCTACTAATTGAAACAAGAGTTTAATGAGGTCTGGTATTTAAGGTAAATGCATATTAATCAAAATAAGGGTGGTTAACTTTTTCACAACTAGACTAAATTAAACCTTACTTTTCAAAGTACAAGAAAAATTGTTAAACACTTTTGTGGAAAAGTCCAAATAATAGGTCAAATGTATAGTTTTTCCTTTTTTCTACTATAACATTCTCTTATAATGTCCCTTTTCTTTTCTGAAAAATGTTTTCTTTCTGTGCACTATGGGATGACTCGGTCAGAAAATGACTGTCTTGCAACCAAAAAAATATGAATTTGATTCCTGGCGCTGCCCATATATGTCAAGCATAGTCCTGGTAGCATTGACATTTTGTTTTTTTTATCAAAACAATAACAGTGTGTGAGACCTTTGGTGCACAGTCTAGTGCTGTTAGCATCTTAAATAAGATGTGAAATTTCTAAAAAATCTATGTGTCATCTCCACAGTGTCCATGGTAATTTATACAACCAGAATGCAGTGAATACCCCATAGCTAAATGAAAGGGATACTCAAGGCGCATGCATGCTAGTACCATAAATAAAGAGCAATTCCCAATTACAATTAACAGAAAAATGCATGATTCTCTGACAACAGAAAAATAATTTAAAAAAGGAATGGGAAAAAATATTTTCCTTAAATAAGAAGAGTTGAACCACAAAATCGAAAAAATGTTCATGAGTGAAAATTCAGTCACCATGTTCAAGCCAGGCAGCTCCATAGATGTATTCTTTTCTTAGATAAAAAGCAAATCAATCTGCATAAGATCATGCAATGCAACAGAAAGCTGACAAACTAGGAAGGAGTGGGCAGTCTGAGCCATAACTCTGCCAGTGCCGTATCTACTGCATTCATCACCCAGAATCACTATTTCCTGATAGTCCTGCCTCATCATTCATTTACAATTTTCTTCAGAGATACCAATCTGACTAACATTCAAACTATGATGATGTTTGGGTCCATAACACTAGATATTTTTGAAGTAAGTGTGGGCATCCTCCCCTTTTATCTTCCTTCTTCATGAAGCATAAAGCATGATTGCCATATTCATGCCTATAAAGAAGTTACCATATTCAAACTGAGGCAGCTCCATAGTTTCACTCTTTTGTTTTAAAGTTAAGATATATTTATATAACATATATTTATATACATTTAATATATATAAGGATAGTAGTGAATATTTATAGAAAGTTATTATGGGGCCGGAGTGATAGGACAGCAGTAAGGTGGTTGCCTTACACATGGCCAACACAAGACAAACCTTGGTTTAAATCCCAGCATCTCATATGGTCCCTGGAGTCTGCCAGGAGTGACTTCTGAGTGCAGAGTCAAGCGTAACTCCTGAGTACCACCAGGTGTGATCCCCAAAAAACAACAAACAAAAATAATTAATACTATTCTATTTAGAACTTTATATATATATGACCATTAATCCCTACAACAATTCTGAGTTAGATATAATTATCA
>PVKC010047506.1:0-11044 GCA_004027635.1 Crocidura indochinensis | reverse complement strand
GGGAGGGAGGAAGGAAAGGGTAGAGGGAGGGAGGGAGGAAGGAAGGAAGGAAAGGATGGAAGGAGGGAGACAGGAAGGAAGGAATGAAGGAAGGAAGGGAGGGAGGGAGGAAAGAAGGAAGGGAGAGAGGGAGGAATAGAGGGAGGGAAGGAGAGAGAGAGAGGAAAACAATCCTACCAGAGGAAATGGGGGAAGAAAGAGATTGGGTTGCCTGGGAAAAATTAACAAAGTGTTTTTTGGAGGTAAGATGGCACTAGAAGCCTTGGTGGTGGGAATGTTGATCACTTATACAGAGGTGTGGTGCTAAATTCTTTAAATTCCTTACCGTAACAAATGGATAATAAATTGAAAAAATTATAATAAAAGTATATAAGGAATATGAATTGTTTTGCACAGGTAATGGCCAATCGACCAATCATTACAGGATTTTAATAAAGAATATTTATTATTTTTAAAGACCATTCTGGCTGTTATATAGAGAAAAGATTGAAAATGATCTCAAATTAATTCAATATAACAAGTAGATTTTTACCAACCTAGGAGAGATAAACAGAAAGTATCTAGTACTAGGGTGCTAATAGTGGATTACTATTGTCTGCTTTGGAATACTCAATACTTGGGAATATTTTTGGCTTAGTGTTAGGGGTCACTCGTTATGTTACTCAGGTGGCCATGAGGTTTCACAGATTGACCTGGGCCTCCTACATGGAAAGAACGATGGTGGAGATGGAAAGAAGGGAACTGATGACAGAAACGTATAAAAAATTAAAATGGATTGTTAGTAGATTTGGATACAGGAAAATGACAGAGTGAAAGGGTGCTGAGTAATTTCCAAGGCCTTTAATTTTCACATCCACCTGCTGTGTTAGGGATACTGGAGTTGAACCACCTTTCAGAGGATGTTCGGAAGTTGGTATTTTTCACATGCTAGTTTAAGTAAGCCAGAGTGGGGTTTCCAGTAATTAGTAAGAGATGAGATAGTTGAGTGTGTGCAGCTGATTGAGAAGCAAAGTCATGGATGCTGATGAGAGCATTGTTGAGAAGAGAACCTGTATCTATGACCTTCGAGAAGCCCAATAGCCAAAGAAAGACAGAATGTAGAAGGATGAGAGAGCCCAAAAGTTTGAGAACAAGAATGTAAGTAAGGGGACCAAAGAGATAATAATAGTAGACATAGTACTTGCCTTCTAGGCCCCTGACATGGGTTCGATCCCTGGCACTCCATATGGTCAGTCCCCTGAGCCCTGCCAGGAAGGATCCCTGGTACAGAGTCAGGAATATGCCCTGAGCTCCTTGAGTGTGGCCCTGCAAAACAAAATAAAACAGAACTCTTGGGAAATGATATGAAAATTAGAAGACTGAGATACCTCAAGGACAAGCAATAGAAGAAACATTTTTGAGAATGTCAAATACAATAAGCATGTTCAGAGAGAGAGAGAGAGAGAGAGAGGAAATAGGAAGATAATTGAAAATATTGACTGCTAGTAGTGTTAAGCTTCAAAAAGACAGAAAGGAGTGTGTGAGAGAAAGAGTAAAAAGAAAATAATCCAAATCAAATCAGATATCAGAGTTGTTTGAAAAATTGAATGAAGAGTAGAAAATAGAGAAGACAATAAAAGAGAACTGAGATGAAAGAGGTTTTTTCCTTTATAATGAAAATCACTTGAGCATTCTTTCCTAGTGGATGAGGCTTGAATGTCGATAAGAGGAATACTTAGAAAAAGAAAATGTTGAACTAAGATTGGAATGGGTAGGGTCAATGTCTTGAATGAGGAAAGCCATTTCCTTCAGAAAACTTTAAGTAAAAGTATCTTTCAAAATATAGGGAAGAAGTCCTTATGTTTTCTAGAAGTTTCTCTTCCCTGTAAGGTATTTTCAATCAAATCCTGATTGCCTCAGCTCAGTGAGAGGCACATGATGAATGCTGTGTTACTAGCACAATGATCCTCAACTCTCTGCGCCATCTATGCCCTGAAAAGTTGTCAAGAATCCTAAAGAGCTGTTATTTGTATGGGTTACAAATATTGACATTTGTAGTAAGGCAATTCAATTATGAAATACTTTAAATGTATTTGTGTTGCCTTACCCCGATATCTGGGCGAGGCTTTGGGAACCAGATACCTTACCTGCAGACCCTGCCCATTTCTTGGGAGGGGTCTTGAAGGGTATATAGGTCTGTGATTTCTGGATATCTGGCCCTTTTGGATTGCGCCCTTTGCCTTTTGCCTGCCCCTGTGGATTCTGGCCAACATGTAGGTTAGAGGTGACATGGATGAATGAAGATGCAGGGCTAACTTAAATGGTAGGAGCAACATCTAATGGCTAGGACTAAATAAAGATGATATCTCTCATGAAGCCTGCCTGTGAGTGAGATCTCTACCTGTCGCTTTCATGAACCTCCAGACCCGCCGGTTAGTGGGGTCTGAAGCCATGTGGCCTGGGATGGCAAGCCAAGACCTTCCCCACCATCCAGCACTATCCTAAGAGATGATTTACTTTATATTTGTTCATCTATTCATTGGAAATTAATAAGTACATTTCATTCTGCATTAAGAATAAATCTACTCACTTTGTTAAATGTAGCCAGCCAGATTGTAATACCTGTGTCTGTTTCAGCAATCACAAGCTTGATGTTGCCTTTGGAAAGTTTCCCTCCACTTTCATGGGAGAATAAGAAGAAAGGCAGCAAATAAAACCCCATTATAAAATAGTTAGACCTCACTCTTTTTTTTTGTTTTGTTTTGTTTTTGGGTCACACCCGGCAGTGCTCAGGGGTTACTCCTGGCTCCATGCTCAGAAATTGCTCCTGGCAGGCACGGGGGACCATACGGGGCATCGGGATTCAAACCAATGACCTTTTTGCATGAAAGGCAAACGCCTTACTTCCATGCTATCTCCCGACCTCCCTTTCATGAGCTGGAGGCTAGCTCTAGCCAGCATGGGGTTTAGGGTGACCCCATGTGGAAGGCCTCCTTCCTAACTTGGATACACTGGGAGCCTTGATAGGCCCCCAGCTGTACCCTCTTCTACCCCTGGCCTCCAGGCCTTCCTGGGGTGGCAGCCCAGGCGGCCAGACAAGGTGGCGCCTAACTTGGGGTGTGCTGAGATTTGCTCGGTTGCACTAAGTTTGTTACTGGCAATTTCTGACCAGTCTCATGTGGAAAACATGTACTTAATACACTGCATGTAATAAGAAGAGTGTTCCCTACCCTTATGTCATGTTTTGCATATCCAGAATGTCCATTTTGTATTCTGCCCTTTTCCACACTCCTACAAAGCTCATTTTTACTCCTCAACTCTCTCACCCCCCCCCAAACATCACTAGCCCACATTACTCTTTTTAACTTCAGTACTGCACAATCCTAATCACACACCAAAGCCGTGCATTGTGTGTAACAACCCCCAACTATTTCAAAAGACATAAAATGGACATGTATTTCTTTTGAATATTTTGTGTTTTTTTCTCTGACAACTATAAGACTTACTAAATACTATCTTATACAGTGACGATTCTAACCACTTTTTATCTTCTCTTTATGAGCTGTTCAATAAGGAATTTTGGTGAAAGAGTCCCCCAGTTTAATGCTTTTGATTGAACCATGCCATGGGGATTGTTGGACTTGTTCTTATGGCCCCCATATGCGCCAATTATGCCACGTGGCATTGTTCCTTTTTTGTATAAGCACATTAAAATGGGAAAATACTATACATACAAATGAGATCTTATTTAATAGAGACTGGAACACACACATCTTATAGTGCAAAGGGACCTTACACCCTGAACATTGACATAATGACCTGGCACAGGCCACATAAGAATGGGCATTTTCCATTCATCCTTGAACCAGGGAAGTCATCCACAAAACATCCAAGTTTTTCTATAGCATCACCTGGAAGCAGTCCTCTATCATGGAAGACCCTACCACTGCTCAGACATCGACCTGCTGAAAAGAGACTTCCCATAACACTGAGAAGACTTAACAACAACTGCCTGCTTACAAGACAGGGCTCTCTGCAGGACACTCCACATCCTGACTTCAATGTAGGATATGCAGATTCCAGGATCTTGAATACAGAAACATGATACCAACAACAGAGACTGTGTGAAAAATAAAAGTGTGTTGGCACTACAGACAATGTCTTGGATTGGACGATCTAGCTTGCCTGGAGCCTAGAGTTAGTCTTATGCCAGGAAACTTCAGGGGTAGGGTCTTTTTGTATTTAGGCCAAGGTTATTCCTTTCCATGCCCCTCATATTTTGGTGGGCCTCTGCAAACAACAATTGGCCCTCTAACACCATTTTTACTGTGCTCCTTTGACTCTAATCCTTAAAAAAAAAAAAAAAAACACTTAAACTTTTGAGGTTAACTTAAACCAATATGCATGTACATGGAAATGTAAAAAAATACTATGCCTCTAATGTTTAAGGAGTTGCATAAGTTTTATGGCTTTAGATTGCCTTGTGCACTAAGAAATATTATAATGTATTACAATCTGGGGACTTGAGGGACAAAGTAATTGTACATGAATTCTGTTTTATTTATCTTAATGTTCTTTGGCTGAAAGTTCAAAGTTAAGATATCAGCAAGGGGACTTCTGAGAATTATGTTATGGGTGATTGTCCTTCCACTGTAACTTTACCTTATCCTCTTTCTTTGCATCTTTGTTCTCATAATTAAAAATAAAAATAAAAAAAGGCCTTTCTACTTTTTAAAGCCAAAAGATTAGAACAAGATGGAATAAATTTAAGTTTTAAATAATTTAATTTTTAATGATGTAATATAACTGACTGATTTAATATAACTAAAGATTTTTTACTGCTTTGTATTTCCAAAAATTTAAGGAATTAAGTACAAGAGGTAGCGAGGCTAACATGAGTAAGAAAATTATGTGTATGCTTATGCCACATTTGATTATTTGATAATAAAAATTTGACAAATAAAAAAATAGTTAGACCAGGAGGTCCTTCAAATGGCAATAGAAGCCCATGGGAATACCCAAACCACAGCCCCAACAGAAAGAGAGGAATATAAGAATCATTTCATTTGTCAGAGCTTTTAATCCAATCTCAAGGATTCCCATGTCTTTGTCATCCTTTCCAAAACACATAACTTAAGGCAACGTTCACAAAATCATTATGATAAAGAAATTCTCACAACCATTTAATTGTTCTATTTTCATCACTTTAGTCAGTTGAAATGCCTCTTAGATGTTTGTTCAATCTTGAAATTATTCAGCGTGAAATTATTTATAAACACATGGAAATTCCAACAAAAAATTGACCTTCTTAATGACTTCTACAAAGAACAAGAATTTTGCATTAAATATTTTTACAAGGGTATCATCTATTTTAATTTCAAACAAATTAACAATTCAATTCCCTTAATAAATTATTTCCTTGTTTATTATTAACCAACAGAAATTGTTTGTCATGTTTCTTCCCAGATGCATGGAACAATTTCAGTTTTAGAGGAATCTGGGCAGTGAGCCTGGTGCCCTGGTGTTCATGGTCTTGTTTGTATTAAACACCTGTGCCACGTTGACCAGGTCACATCTTTGGACCTCATTATTATTTTCGTTTTCTATCAAGACTAACAATTCTAAAAAAAAAAAAGACTAGCAATTCTGTGATTTAGTATGAAAGGAGAAACCTTATGGTTTTTCCTTAAATACCTTGAATAGTCTTTGGTGAACAACAAAGATAGTGGTCAATTTAAGTATAAACAGAGTAGGATTGCTTTTATTTATTTATTTATTTTATAAATATGTTTTATTTTGACCAAAGTGGATTACTTTTAGACAAACAAATATATAATTTTATTCTACCTGTCCTGCACTAATCAAAACTGTAAACACACAAGTCCATTTAAAAGAAAAGAGAGGAAAACAAAATGTTCACTCAATTAAATATGGTCAGCTATTTACAGATTACCTTCAGAAATACTTATTTTCTAATAATACATGCTATCTTATTATCAATTCTCTCTTGTTTTTTTGTCAGTGAGTTTAGAGAAATAGATGAAGGAAATAATTTTTGTTTGCTTTTGGACCACACCTGACAATGCTTGGGAGTTATTCCTGTCTCTGCACTCAGAAATTACTCCTTGCTAGCTTGGGGGACCATATGAAAGGCCAGGGATCAAACCCAGATCTGTTGTATCAAAGACAAATGCTCTACTTGCTATGCTATTGCTCCAGCCCCCAGGGAATAATTTTAAAAACTTTGTTCTTTAAGTACTCCTACTAATAGAGAAAAATTTTCAACTTGCTATTGAACCTCTCAACCTTGCGTAGTAAATAACATTATGTGAGAGGTCCCAAATGGCTTGCCAAGTCTAAGATTCTGTCATGAGAAAGTACAGGAGGTAAAGTCAACACTGGATCCTTGGTGCTGCATATGGTCCCCTGAGTACTATTAGGAATCATTACAGAGCACAAAGTCGGGGCCGGGCGGTGGCGCTGGAGGTAAGGTGCCTGCGCAAACCTAGAACGGACCTCGGTTCGATCCCCCGGTTCCCCATATGGTCCCCCGTGCCTGCCAGGAGCGACTTCTGAGCGAATATCCAGGAGTAACCCCTGAGCGTCACCGGGTGTGGCCCCAAAACCAAAAAAAAAAAAAAAAAAAAAAAAAAGAACAGAGCACAAAGTCAACCCAATACCACCAGACATGGTCCAAACCATCTTCCCGTTGCCCAAAGTAAGCCTAACACTCTATACTTATATCATTTGCTTTTCTTTTGTTTTTGTTTTTGTTTTTTTGAGTCAAACCCGTTTGATGCTCAGGGTTACTCCTGGCTAAGCACTCAGAAATTGCCCCTGGCTTGGGGGGACTATATGAGACTCCAGGGGATCGAACCTCGGTCCTTCCTTGGCTAGCACTTGCAAGGCAGACACCTTACCTCTAGTGCCACCTCACCGGCCCCATTTGTCTGTTTTTCAATCTCACAGAAGTATGGCCTACAGAACAAAATAGCTTCTAGTCAAACACCTAATTTGAAGATAAAGTAAAGACAGATTTAGAGACATCCTGGTCTTTTTGGAAAATTTTCAGATGACTAAATGCTCAGGCTGGACATGTAGAACCTAAGTCTCTAGTTTCCTGGTATACCCACCATTTTTCCATTCTACAAAACTGCCTTAATACTAACACACTTTCCTAAACATGCACTGTTAAGTCTTGGCTGATGCTCTGTCATCATTTATAACTTATTTCTCTATTTAGAATTTGACATTAGAAATCTCATCCCTTGTACATAGATAATAGTTTGTTTATGAGTTAAAATTCAATTAGAATCCACTTAGTTCTTTTGTAAGCTACCAGAGATGGGAAAATAAATATACAAAGCAATAGATTAAATTACTAACTTATTAAGCCACCGTTCCATCAATATCTGTCTTTGTTTCATTCTTCATGGTGTGTTTAATCATTCTTGTTCAGTTTATGAGCTATATTAAAGTCTGTGTGTTTCTCATAGACAGTAGTATTAAATCTGCATTTGCCTATTTCAGATAATTATGGAAGACCTTCTGAAGAAATGGAGAGGAATTTCACAAATTAGAACATCTGGGGCCGAAGAGATAGCATGGAGATAAGGCATTTGCCTTTCATGCAGAAGAACGGTGGTTCAAATCCTGGCATCCCTTATGGTCCCCCGAGCCTGCCAGGAGCGATTTCTGAGCATAGAGCCAGGAGTGACCCCTGAGCACTGCCAGGTGTGATTAAAAAAAAAAAAATTGGAACATCCTGGGGATCCTAAATGACTTTGGGGGATTGAACACCAAGAACTCTAAATCTTGTTTTGTAACTCGAAGCACCTCTGTTGGTAGACAGTGAAGACATCTATGAGAATATTTGCTGTAGCAACTATTAACAAATAAAAATATCTGGTCGTTCAAAGTTACCTGTTTGCCCCATAGTTAAATAACTAACATCTCTGGCTTCTAAGAGTAATATGGCTTCTCATTCCAATTCCAGTATGTAGTAGATTCTTCTGAGCATAAAATCTCCTTCCTTCTGGTACTTACAAAGCTTAAACACATGGGGCCTGAGCAGTGGCACAGCAGAAGGGTGTTTGCCTTGCACGCAACTGACCTAGGAAGGAACTTGGTTTGATCCCCAGCTTCCCATATGGTCGGTCCCCCAAGCCTGTAGCAATTTCTGAGTGCATAGCCAGGAGTAACCCCTGAGCATCACCATGTGTGACCCCACCCCCCAAAATAATCTTAACTACAAAAACTGCAAACAGCTTTCATCATGAGATGGGGAGAAGAGTTAAACAGATGCTTCCTCCAAGAAGACATACAGATGGCAAATAAGAATATAAAAAAGTACTCTTTATAACTTATCATCAGAGCAGTGTAAATCAAAACAATAATAAGATACCACTTTACTCCAGTGATATCAGCACACATCCAAAAGAGTTGTAACAGGGGCTGGAGCAATAGCACAGCAGGAAGAGCTTTGCCTTGCATGTGGCCATCTTAGAGATCATGGATCTTTGGCATCCCAGATGGTCCTCCAATGACCCCTGAGTGCAGAACTGGCAGTAACCCCTGTGCACTGCCAGATACCCCTCTCCCCGAAAAAGAAAAAATATGGGTAGTAGCAAACCAGTGTGGATGGAGGTGTGAAGAGAAAAGAAAACCTTATTCATTATTAGTAGGGATGTATGACTAATGGAAAACAGTCTGTAAACTTCACAACAAACAAACAAACAAAAAAGAATTGAACTTCTCTGTGCATAGCAATTCCACTTCCTGATATCTAACCCAAAATATCAAAAAACAATATTTCAAAAAGAGATTTGTTCTCCTATGCTCATTGCAGTGCTACTCACAGTAAGTATGACAGGAAACAACACAAGTGCCCAAGAATAAAGAAAGTGTGGTGTGAATACACAGTGAAATCCTTCTCCTCTATAAGAAAAGACCCTTCCCCACCCTGGTGAGTAGGGTTCTGGATAATAAAGAAAAGGGTCTGATTTTGGGCTCTAGAGAGAAAACACATGGGAAAATGAGCACATGGCATAGGCAGCACATGGCAGAGATTGCACATGGCAGAGAAAGGCCATGAGGTAAAAAAACAGACTAACTCCAATGAAACTTTAATTCATTGTCTTGGTGTATTATTTCTCCACTGCTACCCTGCTTCATCAGACCTGTCCATCCTAGGGGTTAGAAACATGATGCCTGGGAAAGCCTCACGTGAATTTTTAATTTTTTAATTTTTATTTTACAGGTTACGGCACTGGTTCTGCCATGGGTTCAGAATTTTGTGGTATAGGGGACCCTGAGACACTGGTGGAGGGAGGCTGCTGTGTGAGTGTAGAGTTGGAACACTGGGTACTTGAAACTCAAATATAAACAGTCCCAGATGAAAAAACAATGTAGAAAAAATTTCCTCCTTTGAAACATCAGTAAATAAGTAGCAAAACAGATGTTTCTCTCAGATTCGAAAATGAAGAAATCTGCAGATGGGTTTACAGCTTGAATCAGATTAACTCAAGTCAGATGAGGGGGAGGAAAACAAGCCTCTTTTGTCATGTTGTATTTCACTTTGCTTATCTCACTTAAAACAATAAACTTTAAGGTTGTATTGCTATTTGCAGCACAAAATTGGGCGGGTTTGTTTCTTTCTCACTAATGATAATTATTTTTCCTCCTATGGTGTATTTGAAATTTAGCAAAGATTCCATTCAATTCTGATTTTTCCTACAAGGATCTTGGAATTGCTTATAGTAACTAAGACGAAAGGTGTGTATTCTTTCATTCTAATCAGGTCCTAATTGTTCTATTCAAGAAAGCTAAGGTTATTTTGACATTAATCAAGTCACGGCATTATGCGAAGGGAGGAAATAATATTTTGCAGTGGAATGCGGAACCATAGCTGATCTTTTGAAGAGAATATCTCCTAGATTCAGAAAATCCTGGTTAAAAAAAATGCTTTGCTTCAAGACTCAATTTGCAGCACAGAGCTGAGACTCAACACAGTTTTTTAACTTCTCCAGAAGCTCATTCAACTAATGCTCACTGTCTCCTCGCTCTATGCTGTCCAGAGGACACCTTTGAACCTAAAGGACAGGATTTAAAATGTTAGACTTGACTTTCTATGTTTTAGAAATGCACGATTTAGAAAAGTGCAATACAAGCAGGAATAATTTTGGGAAACTTGTAAAACTTTTTTAACAAATATGCCCTTTTATGTAATTAAAGTTCTTCGGATAACTGAAAAAAAAATTTTTTTGTTTTGTTTTTTTTGGGTCACACCTGGCAGTGCTCAGGGGTTACTCCTGGCTCCATGCTCAGAAATTGCTCCTGGCAGGCACGGGGGACCATATGGGGCACCGGGATTTGAACCGATGACCTTTTGCATGAAAGGCAAATGCCTTACCTCCATGCTATTTCCCGGGCCCCGGATAACTGAAATTTGTATCTCACACACACAACCTCCCTCCCACCCCAGTATTAGAGTTGCTGATTCACCAGTTGAGTTCTGCTGAGTCCAGTCATGCTGCCAGATTCTTATCTGAGAGATTAATTCATTACCTCAGTCTTCACTCACTTTGCCTTTGAACTTGGATTATGCAATGGTGAACATCCTTTGAAGTCTAAATAAATATTGTTTTATAATTTTAAGGGCATGGACCTCATATGCAATCATTCAATGTCAAATCTGAGTCACATTAAAACAAGGCAAATAAACTTATGTTTATTTATAACCTTTAGCCTTATAAAATTATTTTGGTAAGCAAAACAGAACATTATTGGAGAAAATTATTTTAAAAATGTAAATTATTTTAAAAATGTAAATTACTTTATTTAAAGACCATATATCAAAGAGTTGACATAGTTGATCAAAATGCATTTGTGGGGGGCCGGGCGGTGGCGCTGGAGGTAAGGTACCTGCCTTGCCTGCGCTAACCTAGGACGGACCACGGTTCAATCCCCCGGTTCCCCATATGGTCCCCGGTGCCTGCCAGGAGCGACTTCTGAGCGAATAGCCAGGAGTAACCCCTGAGTGTCACCAGGTGTGGCCCAAAAACCA
>PVKC010047505.1:0-11059 GCA_004027635.1 Crocidura indochinensis | reverse complement strand
ATGCCAGGGGCCTGGGAGATAGCATGGAGGTAAGGCGTTTGCCTGTCATGCAAAAGGTCATCGGTTCGAATCCCGGTGCCCCATAAGGTCCCCCGTGCCTGCCAGGACCAATTTCTGAGCATGGAGCCAGGAGTGACCCCTGAGCACTGCCGGGTGTGACCCAAAAACCACAAAAAAAAAAAAAATCTATGCCAGATGCTGGGAGTGGTGAGTCCACATTGGGTGGAGTCTCTATAAAACAAAGTTTTATATCAGTGACATCATGTTTGAGCAAATATGAAGGGACATGTCATATAGTATTCACCCTGAGTTCAGGGTATACATCCTAGTCCCACTTCATCTATTAGCTTCCTGGACCAATGACTGAAAGCAGTCGATTTCTTTTTTTTTTTTGGTTTTTGGGCCACACCAGTGACGCTCAGGGGTTACTCCTGGCTATTCGCTCAGAAGTCACTCCTGGCAGGCACGGGGGACCATATGGGGAACTGGGGGATCGAACTGCGGTCTGTCCTAGGTTAGCACAGGCAACTTATCTCCAGCGCCACCGCCCGGCCCCCGCAATCTTGATTTCTTCATAAAGGAGAAACCAGGACTGGAGAGCTCAATGGATAGTGCTTGCTCTACTGGCCCAATTTTTCTCTGGCACCCTATATAGTCCTCTGAGCCATCCAGGAGTGGTCTCTGAATGCAGAGCCAGGAGTAAGCCCTGAAAACCACCTGGTATTATAAAAATATAAATAAATAAAACCAGGGGCTGGAGAGATAGTAAATTGGATAGAGCACTCACCTTGCATGAGGCTGACCCAAGTTCAAACCTCAGCATAATATTCAGTTCCTTGAACACTGCCAAGGAGTGACCCTCAGGACAGAGTCAGGGGTAAGTCCAGCAAGGATGTGGCACCCACATCCAAATAATAATAAAGCTGTTAAATGGTTATTTTAAGAGCAAGTTTGGTTAAATATGTATTACATATAAATAAAAATACATTGACATATATATATATTGACAATTTATCTGGGTTTCATTCAATGCATCACCAGAATTCCTGATACTCAGATGTGTTCTGCGTCGTATCATGGCAAAAGACTCAGCAACAGCAGCAGGGAGACAGGTCACTAGCCCAAGAGGTTCATCACTGACTTTCTGGTTCCTTTTTGTCTGAGGCCACGAGAAAACTCTCATCAGTAACTTAGGGAACATGTCTGGAATGTCTTCATCAGTGGGTGCCTGTATTCCACTAGCATCTGTTTCTATGGGGAGCTGGTCATAGAAGAATATCCTGTCACAACTAGTCACAACAACAAACCTTAGGCCCTTAACAAAAAGGCCAGGTGCACAGTTAGGGGAAATGTTTTGCTAAAGAACCTGACAAGCAGGCAGGGCACGGGTCTTTGCTTCAGATATGGAATACACATCTGCCATTCACCCTGGAATTGGCCTAGCTGTTTGTGGGTTAGTCATAGGTCCCTTGACCATGCTTTAGGAGGAAGTAACCAGATCTGCTATGTAAAACTCACTTCCACAGCTCTGTTTCCTAAGTGGCTTTAATTAACTGCATTACTTTTATCACCAGGAAAGTAATCAATATAATTATGTTTTTCCCCTAGTTACTAAATGAAATTGTGTTGTGATTTCAGTACCCATTCCCAGTATGGCTCTAGTCAGCTAGGAGGAAAGTCAGGTATCTTAGGCTGCTTAAGTGGCCATCAGAGCCCCAGGCCCTTTGGGAAACCATAGATATGGATCAGGATGGAGCTTGAGGCCTAAGGGGTCTACAGCAACACCTAGTTCAGCTTCTCCATTTTAGAGACTAGGAAGTGAGTGCAAGGAAGGTGCTCTACTCACTGTACTATATCTACCACAACTGTTTTGTTTCATCTTCAAGATTGAAGAGAGAGGGAGCCGAGGAGATAGCACGGAGGGTAAGGCAATTTACCTTGCATGCAGAAGGTCAGTGGTTCGAATCCCTGCATCCCATATGGTCTCCTGAGCCTGCCAGGAGCAATTTCTGAACATAGGACTAGGAGGAACCCATGCATGCTGCCAGGTGTAACCCAAAAAACAAAAACAAAAAAAAAAAACCAAAAAAAGATTGATGAGAGAAATGAGCCCCCATCCTCATCTCAAATGAACCAGCAGAACAGGAGCTGCTAGGGGGTGCTAAGCCAGGAATAGGGGCTATGACAACAGTGTGCTCAGGATGTCCTTGTGCAACCTTGGCCTTGCATTGTGACATTGTACTCAAACTGTGTCCTTGAGATAGGATTGACCTTGCTTTACAAATAACATGCTTGAGAAATATGCTTCAGTCCTGTCCTACCAGCTGTTTACATGTGCCACCCCCCTATAATACAGGTCCCAGATCTTGGGGTTGAGGGGACAGCTGCCTTTTCCTATAGACCACACACTGCTTGATCTGCTAGTGTAATAAACCCAAGATCTCCCAACTCCCAGTGTGTTACCACAAAAGTGGATTTTCCTATGCTGGTGGGTTCTTGAGAATTGTATGAAAGATTTCTAGGCAAAATTCTTAAGATTAAAAGTTTATTGGCAGTGCTCACAGCTTACTCCTGGCTGAGTTGAAGGCTCACTCCTGGAAGGTTCAGGGGAGCATATAAGCGTGCTGGTACCAAATCCAGGGTGGCCTTTGTGAATCTGTGATTAGGGTTTTTGTAAACCTTAACTAGGAAACAGATCTACAAGCTTTGTTATTTTTTTTTGAGAAACACCCCCTCGTCCTGCGCTCTGGGAATCCTATAGTACTAGGGATAAAACCCCAGGGGGGTCCCACACTTTGAGTTACGGCCTCAGACCCTTCTTCCTACAAGCGAGTTTATTTTAGTTTCAAAGCAGCTAATCTTTTTGTACTTTTAAACTTTCCCCACCAAGGAAATAAAAACTTGTTAAGGACTATCAAGCAAACTGTCCTCACCTAAATTTCTGTAAGTCTTTTGTCTTTGAGCTGCACCTGGCTGCACCCTTATACCTGCAGTACTATATTCTCTGCTGGTATCCCTAGTTCCCCCTAAACAACAGATCTGTATTTGGAGACTGAGTTTTAGGGAAGAAAGTAGGTTTAAATGAAGCAATTGCATTTGGGCTCCAATTTTGGGATTAGTGGCTTTAAGACAAGAAAGTGCTTGCTTCCTCTACTGAGGGCACATTTACTGAAATAAATAAACCAAGAAATAAACTGAGGGTCTGGAGTGATAGCACAGTGGGTAAGGCACTTGCCTTGCCTAAGACCAACCTGGGTTCAATCCCTGGTCTTATAGCCTGTAGCCTGCCAAGACTGATCTCTGAGAGCAAAGCCTGGAGTAACCCGAGCACTGCCAGATGTGGCTCAAAAAAAAAAAAAAAAAAAAAAAAAACACAACACCACAAAACCAAGCCAAAATGGGGTCACATTTTGGGGGGAGGACAATACTTGATGGTAGTTTACTCCTGGTTCTGCACTCAGGGATCATGGGGGACCCACATAGTGTGCTGTAGATCAGGCATATGCAAGGCAAACACTTGTACTCTTTCCTGCTCCTGTTTCTACATCTTAGCTAATGGTAAAACTGTGACCATAAGGAAAACAAGGCTACTATCTACCCAACCAGATCTCCTAAGTGCTGAATCCTAAAGTCAGTATGAAATACAGGACAAAAATATGTTGATAATTATATTTGTAATAGCTAATAATAATAACTATTAGTTACTAACATAAAAATCTGCTCCAATGATAGTACCATTCACGTGTTACTGCAACCAACTCTAGATGATCCAAATTCGCCTCTGACTCAAAGAGCTGAGTCCATGCTTTGTGTGCACAAGGCCTGGGTTCTTACCATGTCATGAACATCAGAAGCAATTCTAGTTCTAAGTTGGGTGTACCCACTCCAACACATAAAATTACAGATCTTTAGCAATAGGATTGACTCTAAGTTATTTGTTTGTTTTTGGACCACAACCAGCGGTGCTCAGGGGTTACTGTGCTCTGCATGCAAACATGTGCCCTGCTGCTATCACTCCAGCCCACTAAGCTTTAATATGGTGGTTAAAAAAAAAGAGCCTGCTTAGGTCAGGTATCATAGGAAGAATGTTTATTAAAGAAATGCCATTTCATAACAGGGAAAACATCTCTACTCCAGATGGTAACCAATTCTGATGTAGGTGGTTTTCTTTAAGGGAATATTAATATACAAAATGATACAAATTACAGCTAAACTTTGATCAATAAGGCAAAAAAAAAAAAATACTCCTTCAGAACTCAAAAGAGTTCAAGAAAACCTCTTTAGCTACCAAATTCCCCGTGGCAAGGAAGTGGTAAGCTACCAAGTAATAGGGACCCTCCTCACTAGTGAGTAGAAGTTAAGGCATGTGAGAAAAGGGGCAGTTGTGGGGGAAGGGGCTCCCCCCCCCCAACAAATTGACTACAAATAGCTCAGCCCTGAAGGGAGAGGACCAAAGACACCAGTGCTGAAAGGCTTTTGCTTCCAGTCAGTGTATTCAAATGTTTCAATTCAGATCCATAGTTTCCCAGTTCTACCTTTCTTCAACAAAATGATCTGCAGTAATTAGGTTCTAGACTGGCTCGAGAAAGTTCCAAATTCGGTTTAAAGAATAATATTAACGACGATGAAACCATGAAAAAACATGTTTAAAAAGTTTTCAGCTATAATACACAAAGGCAAACAAGTTTATCATAAAAAATCATCAAGTATCACATCTATAAAACATATCTACTTATAATTACTTCTTAAAGCAACATTTTGTCTTTGTTTAAAAATACAGCAGCAGGTGATAAAACCTAACATCTCAAACAGATTGCTTGCAGTTCATGATACAAACAAATGTGTACGTATCCGATCACATTTCAGGCAGTTTAACTTAAAATGCATAGACAATTACATACATTAAATTTGTCACTGTTTAGTCAATGGAAGAGTCACATTAAGAAAAACAATGTTAAAGTCTCTAGAGCACACATATAAACCAAGTTTACTAAATGGCAACAAATCAGTATCTGTGAATCAGTGAGGCAGTGAAAGTGCCTTTATCAAAGGGGAGGGAAAGTGAAGATTACAACATCCCACTAATTTGCAGGATTGAGTAGTTGCACTTTTTAAGTAACATCGATTTAGGTCTACCAGACTTTGCTCCTTAAACACCCCAAGGGTAACCTCTAGCTCTCAACAGCTGCATTACTTAGGTAAACTAATATTAAGAGCACTAACAAATTCTATAAATGCCATCCTCAGACTTGAGCCTCTCAAGGACTTTCCCCTTTATTCATGTCTGGTGCCTAGTAAAGTAACCTGGATTGGACACATCTGAGTTGGATAAGTGCATTTCTCACAAGTATTCTCTAGCCACAAGCTTGCACGGTACATTTTTAATACTGAATTCATTCAGTTATTTTACTGGTCAGAATTCTGAAAATAAAAGGAACCGTGCCTTCAATTTTACTATTGCTTTATTTCCCCCCAAAAACAAAAACAGTTATTTTAGGCGGCATAATACAGTGCTATTCTGTGTGATTTGTAGGAAATACAACTCTTATAATTTTGATGTTTCTTAGAAGTCTGTGTTTAGGTTTAATTTCTAGGGCTTGTTACTCTGACATTTTATTTATTTGTTTTTGGGTTACACCAGGTATTATTCCTGGTTCTGCACTCAGAAATTGCTCCTCGCAGGCTCGGAGGACCATATAGGATGCCAGGATTTGAGCTACCATCCATCCTGGGTTGGTTGCAAGCAGGGCAAATGCCCTACCGCTGTGCTATCTCTCTGGCCCAACACTGACATTTTATAAAAACTAGCACTAGGTTTCTTTAGGGTGAAAGAGAAAGACACTGGCACTAATTATATATAATTGTAGGCAACTGACAGACACTAGGCACTGTATTTTAACTGAAATTGAGTAGCATTATGTTGCTCTACCCATAGTTTCAAAATATGTACACTTGAGTACAACAGGTGGCACTAAATATTTGCAAGGTAAAAGATGACAGGCAAACTGACTTCTTTCCCAGAAAGTATCCCAACATTCCATCCTCACAGTGTAACGAGCTAAGTAAAAATCCATCTCTTCACTTTTTAGCCCTACTATTTGTCACTGAAAACAATAGAGAAAACTTGCCAAAAGAAGATTATAGGTAATTAAAAATAAATTTGTTGCCTGTACTTGAATGATAAATGTACTACTTTACACAAAATAGGGTTGTGGAACCAGTTTCACAGGTCAACCCCAAAATTGTCATTAAATTATTTTAAGCACTTTCAAAAGGAGCCTGAATTCTTGAGAACTGTGAATGAGGATTTGATATATTCTGAAATATATACAAATTTTTCTGAGGCGGGTGGTGATAGCATACCTAATAATACTCACGTATGGTGCTGAGGACTGAAGCACGTTGGCTACACATAAAACAAGTACTTGTATTATCTTGTTAGCACATTTTTTTTTTTTTTTTTTTTTGGTTTTTGAAAGGTTTTTGGTAATCTTTTTCAGGTTCAGTATATAAAAAATCTGGTTCTAACTCCAACACATTTTAATGATCTCCATCAAATTTAAATTTCTGCTTGGGAAGTTCAAATGCACACCCCCAAATATCTATTTCCACAAAGCAAAATTACTTCTAATGAACTAATCTTGTGACCATTTAATTTTGACCTTAAAGGGAAGAATGAGTCTTTAAGAGGACCAGAGCAATAGCACTGTGGATAGGGCATTTACCTTGCCCGTGACTGACCTGACCTGGGTTCAATCCCTGGTATCTTTTATTTATTTTTTTTTCTATTCCCTGGTATCTCATATGGTCTCCTGAGCCAGCCTGGAATAATTTCTGAGTTCATTCAGGCATTACCAGAGCGCTGCCGGGTGTAGCCCAAAAACCAAAACCAAAACCAAAAAGTTTTTAAGATAAAATACACAAAGGTTAAAAAAAGTTGAGCAGAAAAGGCTGTTACCAAAAACTGCTTATTAAGGGAGCAGACAGTACAGCAGGTACTTGCCTTGCATGTGGTCAACCTGGATTCAGTTCCTAGTACTCCATCAGGAGTGATACCTGTCTGCAGAGCCAGGAGTAAAGTTGAGCACCACCAGCTATGGCCTCAAAACAAAATCAAATTCTAAAATTGCTTATGAAAGTAGTGATTTCAAATTGTGTTTACAGTCTGTTAGCAAGATTTTCTCTATTATCAATGGACTACACAATAAGATTCCCAACCTTTTAACTCTTCTTCTTTTAATGAAACATTATCCTTCCTAGTGTTAAACACTGTACCTAAAGCCAGAGTTGTCACCCACTCCAATGTAAACAAAGTCACTGTAAGAACAGGTATTTTTGTAGCTATCCCAGTTTCCCTATCATCTTAACACTGAGTTAACTGATGTGCTAGCAATGGACAGCATACACTATGCCACTGAGACTACTTTTTGCCTTGTAAAAGGAGGCCGTTTAGACAGTAAATTATGAGTTAAGACAGCTGCTGCTTGTCCCTGACAACAAAACAAAAGAAAAATACCAGTTGTGCCACTATGAAGAGCTGTCTTACAATATATCTGGTCACAAATATCAAGTTTAATTTTAATTCTGAAGCTTGAATGTGCCAACCAGTTAAAAAAGGAGGTTTAGTCTAAAAAAAAAAAAAAAAAAAAAAAAAAAAAGACTGTTGTACCCCAAGGTGACTGTCTTGTTTTTCTGTTTACTTTACTAAGAGGAGGTAGCTTTAAGTTATTAAACTGGCAGCATTTGAAATTCTTGGCTTTTAACTAAAAGAGGATTAACTATGAAATACTTTGCTTCTAAGCAAAAACAAAGAGTACAAGACTGGTAAATCTCTATTACAGTCAAGAAATTCACAATAACCCAGTGGATACAGTTTCAAAACAGTATTTGACAGTGTTATTCTTCCTTGACAAAGAAAATAGTGACTTCTATCTCAAACCTATGAATTGGGCTAGGGAGTAGCTCAAAATCTGAAGTTTGCTTTGCATATATGGCAGATTAGGATTAGATCCCCAGATTGGCAAAGTTCCAACACTGCTGGGAGCAACCTCCAAGCACTGCCAGGTATGGCCCACAAACTAAAAAAATTCAAATTTAAGTGTCAAAAGCTTCTTGGCTACTCTGGTCATTATAAACAATAATTGTTTTAGCAACACAATCATTGCTTTAAACTCATAGAGGTCTACACTTTTTTACTTCCGGTGTTGGAGAAGTTTTCTAAGAATGGCACCAATTCTACTTATTTACCTGTCAACAAATACAAAACTATTACCTCTAAGGACTTTATAAATAGAACAAGGAGGACATAACCAGACTCTGGATATAATTTGATCATACTTGTACAAAAGAACAATCATGGCTGTATAGCACAAGTTGTCCAAGTTCACTGCATGTGTTTATGTAGATCCCAAGAGTGTCAATGTCCTCAGCAGGGAGAAATAAGGAATGTACTTCTGTTAAAGTACAAGGGAGAGGGAGATTGGCTTAATGGAATGATCTGGGTAGGTATGGTTTATGGGAATGCAACTACCTATGAAAATTTCAAGGCTTCCTCTAGTTTGAATGAGGAAAGACAAAGGAGAATTATTTTCTCCCTTGAGTTCTTCCCAAAGCAGTATGAACATAAGATACTCAAAATCATTCTTTAAAAAGAAAAATCTTCCATAAATGTTACATTTCAAAGCTGTATCATCACTTTGGCTAAACAGAAAGCAAATCGATAGAACTCAAAAACTCAAAAATAAAAGTGGAACACTGCCTTACTAATGACTCAATATATGACAATCCTGTACCTAAAGGAGCTCAAAAAGGTTGAGAGGCATAATTTGCTTAACTTATAGAAATGTGATTGTATTCCTTTGTTTTGGGGATTATGGAAAGATCTTCGATGAAGTTATAGGTTCTCAATAGTCCACATTATCTTAGATATTTAAGTTCGCAGGTTCATAATTTAAACATTGCAGAATTCATATTAAACAAATTGTAGTAAAGAACTATCCAATATACACAATCACTTTAACTTTCCATAAAACCAAATGAAATCACATTAGGATGATTTACATTTTTATCTGATTGTAGTCATTGATGTACTAGTATCCAAGTATAAGAGGCAAATAACCTTCTGAGAGGTGCACGAGGTGTTCTTTCATGTTTCTTAGTGAAACCATCATCTTAATATATGCATTCATGTGCATACATATGTACTTCACGAAGCAAAGCATCATCTGTTCTTCCATTATTAGTTTAATGGTAAGACTGAAATAGAAAAAAGAAAAAGTTATTTAGATTTTATAAATGGAGTTTATTAACTTCTTGCTGAAACTTAAACTACTGCTAAATAAAGTCAAATAGCAACACATACGAATTACTCTGGCATACAATTTTCAAAATGAAATTTTTTTTTTTTTGGTATTTGGGCCATACCCGGTGACGATCAGGGGTTATTCCTGGCTATTCGCTCAGAAGTCGCTCCTGGCAGGCACGGGGGACCATATGGGGAACCAGGGATCCAACCACAGTCTGTCCTAGGTTAGCGCAGGCAAGGCAGGCACCTTACCTCCCGCGCCACCACCCGGCCCCTCAAAATGAATTTTAAAAGAGAAATTATAGAGTAAGATGCTAAACAAATGGAAGTTGGTTTTTGGGGTGCTTTATTAAGATTTCTTTCCTTCATAATGGAGGTGACCTTGCAGATCTATTTGTTTTGGAACTGGAATGATAATGCAGCAGGCAGGACATCTGCCTTGCATGTGGTGAACCTGGTTCAATCTCTGGCATCCCATTTAATCCAAGCTGGCAAGGAGTGATACCTGAGTGCAGAGCCAGTATTAGGTCTTAGCACAGTTGAGTATAGCCCCTCTCCCCAACGTATTTCCTTCCAAAGAGTTTTTTTGTTTGTTTTTTGGGCCACACCTGGTGATGCTCAGGGGTTACTCCTGGCTATGCACTCAGAAGTTGCTCCTAGAAGGCACGGGGGACCATATGGGGGAACCGGGGGATCGAACTGTGGTCCGTCCTAGGTTAGCGCAGGCAAGGCAGGCAGGCACCTTACCTCCAGTGCCACTACCCGGCCCCAGAGTTAAGGAGAATTCTATCTCTACATTTGAATATTCATATGGTTTACTAACAGAGGAAATACTTGGTTTTTTTGTTTGTTTGTTTTTGGGTCACACCTGGTGGCCCTCAGAAAATGATCCTGGCAGGCTCAGGGGACCATATGGGATGTTGGGATTTGAACCATGGCCCCTGAAGGAAATACTCTTCCACTTTTTCATGGAGGATCTACCTTTTTTGTTTTTATTGGGTCACACATGCAGTGCTCAGGAGTTATTCCTGGCTATGAGCTCAGAAATTGCTCCTGGCAGGCTCAGTGGACCATAGGGGATGCTGGGATTCGAACTACCATCCTTCTGCATGGAAGGCAAATGCCTTACCTCCATGCTATCTCTCCAGTCCCGGATCTACTTTTCTACTTCAGCTTAGGCCCAAATTGGGAACCTCAACATTCAGCCCTCTTCTACCTTGGCTAACAACAAAGTTTTAGCCTAGTAATACATTATATTGAACACAGTGTTGCTAAAAATTTTTAAAGTTTCCCAGAAAACAGTATTGAGAGTATATTGAAAGATGCGCAATGTTACATGTTCTAGATTTCTAGAAAATCTGTCTTCACTAAACTGTCTAATATGCTGCTACATAAACAATATTGAGAATTTTTGTTTGGGGCCATGCCCTCTGGTTTTCAGGGGATCATATAGGAAGTTGGGTTGGCTGTGTAAGGCAAGTGCTCTTCACCATATAACTGCTGATTCCAGGAAATAAAATTTTTTTAAAAGCAAAATAAAAGAAAAATTGTTCCTGCTTGGTTTGTGTCAATGCACACACATAGTGAGTTGGCAGGTGCACATTTGGGGGTGAATACAATTTCTGGAGTGCTCCATGCCCTGGTTGTCACCACCGCCGCCTCCTGCCAAGACCAAGATGGCCCAGAGACTTGCCACATTCCTCAATGATGTCTGGGCCAAGGAGACGGTGCTGGTCACGTCCTTTTTTTTTTTTT
>PVKC010047504.1:0-11025 GCA_004027635.1 Crocidura indochinensis | reverse complement strand
CCTAACTCCAAGTCACATACTAACCCCTAGCATTCCAAATAGCTCTGGGCTCAGCAAAGTCAAGTTTGATATTTTAAATCAGCTCTCTTGTCTCAAAGAAAGGGAGAGTAGCAGATTGGTAGAGTTTCCCTTTTGTAGTCTGCCCCCATCATACCTTAGTATAGAATTAAGTGTATTAAGTCAGGGAATTTCTCTGAAGGAAGGTTGACTGATGGAGGGATGGAGGATGAGGTCTTTCCCCTCCAGCTCAGAGCAAGCGTCTGCCACCCTGTTCTGCCAGTGGTTCTGAGGTGAAGCGGAGGGTAAACAGCTAGCAGAGAGTCAGGTTTGTGGAAAATATTAGCTTTATTCAGTGGACAGACTGAAGCCCAAAGCCTCAGCATCAATTCCAGTCAAAAATGCCTCCCGCCTTCCACAGACCCTTGCTTTTATCTCCCAGAATCAGGTACCACCCAATGGTAGGATCAGGTACCACCCAATGGTGGAAGCATAATCAGGTACCACCATAGGGTGGGAGCAGAATGCCAGGTCATACCCTAGGGTAGGGCACAATCACCGATCAGGGTAGGGTCAGTAACATAATAATCTCATTGAAATGTTTACATATACAACAATTCCCCCATTTTTTAGTAAACAAACAATATTGTCTACAATTATTAAAGAAAAAGCTAGTCAATAATAAAAGAGCAGCTGTTTGCATAAGTGCATCACAGTAAAATGTAAGGAAAAACTTCTAACCTAAACACAGGGTGTCTAAAACCAGAAACATGTGTCAAGGAATGAATTACAAGCTCCTGAGATGATAGATCTACGATGTACAAGATGAAGAATTCCAAGTAAGTTCTTCCTTAGAGAAGCAGATGGAGAATCTGAAATTCAATTATCAAGGATCTAGTCGGCAATGGGAAGCTCCCGGGGGCAATCAGAAAGCCCAATTGTAATCTGTAGACATAAATCCTTCGAAGAGACACCAGAAAGGTAGTGTAGTAGGCGAGAAGAAGCACCTTTTCTTTATTTGTTGTTGTTGGTGGCAGCGGTTTTTGGTATTTGGTTTTTGGGTCACACCGGTAGCGCTCAGGAGTTACTCCTGGCTCTATGCTCAGAAATCGCTCCTGGCAGATACCGGGATTCAAACCAATGACCTTCTGCATGAAAGGCAAACGCCTTATCTCCATCCTATCTCTCCAAACCCATTTTCCATTCAAGTCCAGGTAGACCAGAAAGCCCATCTTTGAGGGCATTCAATTAGGTCCTTATTCTTACTGCTCACTCTTGTCTTCTGAGTTCCAGTCTGAATTATGTACCATTGCTAGAGTTCTGTACAATATCCTTATCCTGGGCAGTGGGATCTTGTTCTCAAGTTTTAGTATATAACAAATAATATATAACATGAATTGGTATGTTTTCATTTTATAATTTTATTTGAAAATGACAAAAGAATTAAGGGTCCAAACTTTAGTGTAAGTTTTACAAGAAAGGTGAAGTCATTGAGACAATTGAAGGTGAAGCAGAAATATACACACAAGTTTAATATACACACAAGCTGATTTTCAATGATGCACACCTAGAACTCATTCATGTTATACTTAAAATATTTAAGGAATAAGCATCTGCTTAATATTACATATATGTATACATATTGATAAACCTCAGATCCCATAGGAAACGTCTATAGGAAACACTTGTTTACTAGTAGCAAAGAGTAAATTGCTTATTTCCAATTTCCTATCTCTTTATCAAAGATTTAAGTAGCTTAGGCGATCGTTGCTTTATATTATTCTGTAAGATTCATTTAGATTGTTATTACTTTGTGAATGTGGTTTTCCTTGAAAGATTGTTTAATTATATAATAAATAAGGTTTTTAAAACTTTTTAAATTATATCATTCTCCTAGACCAGGGGTTTTCAAACTACATCACTTGGGCCACATGCAGTCCGCTGAGGTCATTTATCTGGCCCACTGGATATTTTGCTGCAGTTGTCTGTTCTGCTTAGCGGCCTACTGGTCTGAGGCCCACAGTGCGCATGCTTGGACTCTCTGACTTCCCTCTTTCTGTCTCTTAACACCTCCTCTCAGACTCAGGCAAGGGTCCTCAATCCTGGGACCACTATTTTTTATTTATTTTTTAACTCTAGTCCTGCTCTCCATCAGTCTGAGGGACAGTGAACTAGCCCCTGCTTAAAAAGTTTGAGCAGGGGTCAGAGATAGCACAGTGGTAGGGCATTTGCCTTATATGTGACCGTCACGGGAGGGACCTGGTTCGATTCTAGGTCCCCCAGCCTGCCGGGGCCAATTTCTGAGTGCAGAACCAGAAGTAACCTCTGAGTGCCACTGGATTCAGCCCAGAAACCAATCAATCAATGAATCAATTAATAAAGTTAAAAAAAAGTTTGAGGAGCCCTGCTAGACCCCTGCACTGCTCCCAGCCTGTAATTTATCTTCAATGTTTCAAATGTATTCACAATGTATTTGGTTTGGGGGACTTAAATGCTCCGTCATTTGCTGTAAATTTATTAATTAATGTTAAATGTTCTTGATTAAGCCTTTGGCCATTATAAAAATAGTCATCCTTTTGGCGGCTGGAGAGATAGCATGGAGGTAAGGGGTTTGCCTTGCATGCAAAAGGATGGTGGTTCGAAACCTGACATCCCATAATGTCCCCAGAGACTACCAGGAGCAATTTCTAAGCATAGAGCCAGGAGTAACCCCTGAGTGCTCCTGGGAGTGACCCAAAAACCAAAAAAAAAAAAAAAAAAAAAAAAAAAAAAAACCCCAAAAAAACAAAAAAAAACGAAAAAAGAAAGTCATTCTTTAGTTTTGTTACCTTTTTTTTTTCTTTTTAGTTTATTGACTTTGCAGAATTGTTTTCAGGATTTTTACTTTGAGTTTATGTTTATCTTTCCAGACCAACAGATATCCTGTAACTAACAGTTAGTTGTCTCTGTCTTCTCATCTATCCAATATCTCTGCCTTTGGTTTGGTGAGGTGAGACTCTTGATATTTAAGAAGATTAGTTCAATGAAATTATTATTTTGATAGGTTTCTTTGGGATCTACTTTTTATGTGGTATTTTGTTTGTGTTCTCTTCCTGATTCCTCTATTATTTTTGTTGTAAGGTTATCTTGTTATTTATGTATAAGTTTCTATGCCCTACTGTGCATTATAAATTGAAGGCCTTTCATCTCGAGTTCTCGCAAGAATCCCTTTATTACTCTCATCCTCCCCTTTATCTTTTATTTCTATTGACTTCATGTTTCTAGGCAGCTTTTCTTTTCATTTAACAAATGTCTGTGCCAATCCCTGTGAGGCTAGTTTAATGAATATTAATTTCTTTGGCTACTCTCTTTCTATAAAGCTCTTTGTACTCCTTTAATTTGGAGAGAGTTTTAGTGAGAGGAATATTAGTGGTTTTGTTGTTATTTTTAGTTTGGGTACACATCCTATGTTATGCTCAGGTATTATTCCTGGCTCTTTGTTCACAATCACTCCTGATGGATTGCAGAACTATATGTAATGCCAGGTATCAAACCTGAGTTGGCTTCTTGCAAAGCAAGAATATTGTTGTATTATTTCTCCCACCTCTGGGAGGAATAGTCTTTCTTATTGGATGTATTTTTCATTCAGTACTTTAAATGTGTTATTGCCCTCTACTAAAATATCTGCTGGCTGTCTTATGCCAATTCATGCATATCTGACTCTGTTCTTTTGTTTTGCTACTCTGAGGAGTCCCTTACTGTCTTTGATTGTTGCCATTTTAATGACAGTATGTTGTTGTAGATCTATTTGGGTTTATTTTTTTGTAACTCTGAATATGGACATTTGCTTCCAATTTAATTACTTGGTTTCCCATTTGGGGTAATTTTATTGGGTTGTTTCTGATTTGTTTTATTTTTTTGTCTTTCTAGAAGCTTTTTGTGGTTGTTGTTTACAATGTGTATTTCTTATAATGTTTTGTTCACTTCCAGCATTTCTTCTGAAATTTTTTCCATACATGTTACATTTATTTTAAATAAAACTATGTTTTCAAAACTAAACTCACTTTTAAAAACAAAACAAAGAAAACAACCAAAAACACCCCTTGCCTCTTCTAATTGCCCAAGAAAAATTATTGCTGTGAGTAAGCAAGCAAGATTTTATTCAGAGAATTCTGTTTCTGTTTTATTTTGTATTTTTGTCTTTCTAAGGTGCTGTTGTTGTTGTTTATAATGAGTATTTCTTACAATATTTTGTTCCCCTCCAGTATTTTTTCTGCAATTTTTTCCACACGTTACATTTATTTATTTATTTATTCTTTTTTGGGGGGTCACACCTGGTGATGATCAGGGGTTACCCCTGGCTTTTAACTCAGAAATTGCATCTGGAAGGCTCATGGGGACCATATGAGATGCCAGGAATCCAACCACCATTGGTCTTCTTCCTGGGTCATCCGTGTGCAAGGCAAACGTCCTACCACTGAGCTATCTCCCCAGCCCCTTACATTTATTTTTAAAAGCTCTATGTTTTCCAAACTAAATTCACTCCTACGAACAAAACAAACAAAACAAAACAAAACAAAACAAAAACACTCCTTGCTAATTGCTTAACACTAATTGCTTAAGAAAACAATATTGTGTGCTTGCTTCAGCAGCACATATACTAAAATTGGAACGATACAGGAAGATTAGCATGACCCCTGTGCAAGGATGGCATGCAAATTCATGAAGCGTTCCATGTTTAAAAAATATTGCAGTTAGCAAACATGATTTTATTAAGAGAATGTTGTATTCACCCTGGCTCCCAGTTCTCCCCTCTATCAAACACTTAAGATTTATATGCCTCAATTTATACCACTTGACTTCTTTAATGTTAAACTTCCAACAAGGATGAAAAATTTGCCATTGCAATTAAGTGGAGTTGACTTTCATCCTCCTAAGGGATCAGGTTGTTAATGCCTTGAGGAAGAAACTCCACTTTGGCTTTTGGGATCCTCTACTTTCTGATAAGTTTCTCCTTGGCTTTGTTCCTGGATGTTAGGCCATTGTTTACTCTAATCTTCAAGAATAATTCCCAAAAAATTGCAATTTTTTTCATCTTTTCTTTACTTTGCTTTTCCTTTTCTTTTTTCCTTTTTTTCTTGTCTTATCTCTGATAACAATTTTTCTTTTATACTTATCTTCTTGGATGCTTAAAATAATAATGTTTCTCTATTGCCAGAGAGATAGCATGGAGATAGGACATTTGCCTTGCATGCAGACAGTCAGTGGTTCAAATCCCGGCATCCCATATGGTCCCTCAAGCCTGCCAGGAGTGGTTTCTGAGCTTTGAGCCAGGAGTCACCCCTGAGCGTTGCTGGGTGTGACACAAAATAATAATAATAATAATAATAATAATAATAATAATAATAATAATAATAATAATAATGTATATCTAGATTTGTTTGAGTCTGGAGACCCACCTATTTAGTGTCCAGTATCTGTCCTTTTCTGTTCAGCTGCTTTGTTTGTTTTTTAGGCTACACCTGGAGCTAGGGAATACTCCCGGGTTTGCTTCAGTGATCACTCCTGGTTGACTCTTAGAGGAATCAAATGGGGGTACTGAGTAACTATCTTATTTGCTCACTTTTTAAAACATTTTACAGCTACTGAGTTCTTTAGTTTTTTGACCTCAGGATTGTTTTTTTTCTTTGGGGGTTTTGGGCAACACCTGGTAGTGCCAGGAATCAAACCCATGTTGATCATGTACAAAGCAAGCTCTCTGTAGACTGTATCTATTCATTCCATTTACTCTATCTCAAATTCCTGGTTTCAGTTTTGTTATTTTACATATTATTGTTGAAGTTCTCATTTATTGCACAGTTGCTATTAATTTCTATTTTACTTCTATAATTTCATTATGATCATAGCTCCAAAATCTTCTGTAGGTGATGTATTTTGGTTGCCTTAGGATTTTTTCCTAGAGTTTGTCATCTTTTTTTTTTAGTTGGGGTGAATATCTTATTGTGTTTGTTTCTATTTTTATTTCTATGGATTAAAATAAATTATTTTCCTTCTAAATTTTGATGTAATAATATTGAGTTAAAGTGGAAAGTTGATGAGGCCGGGCGGTGGCGCTGGAGATAAGATGCCTGCGCTAACCTAGGACGGACCATGGCTTGATCCCCCGGTTCCCTATATGGTCCCCCGTGCCTGCCAGGAGCGACTTCTGAGCGAATAGCCAGGAGTAACCCCTGAGCATCACCGGGTGTGACCCAAAAACCAAAAAAAAAAAAAAAAAGTGGAAAGTTGGAAAATTTTGACTAAGAGCATTAGCCTTGAATGTTAGTTTTCTGTTGTACAGACTTACTCTCATCACCTCGAAGAATAAATGGGGTCTAAGATCCAACTTGTGTTGATGACCCAAGAGCACAACCCACAAATTGAGGACTTGGGAAAAGAGGAATCATAGAATTTGTGGTATTATTTTATCTATAGCACATCCTCTCTTATGGTTTCATGTAAAGTCTCTACAGGCACTGTCTAATCAAGGTACATTCCACTGATCACACTGTTTTGCAGAAGCCTCAGGCTGTCACTGAATCCTAAAACTATAATAGACTGAGTTTCAGTTGTTGACTGCCTCTGATCTCAGCAGGATTTACAAGCTGAGTCTTTCCACTGAGACTCAAGCAGGACCTGGGCATATGGTGGTGAATTTTGTCCCAAAGCCTTCTGAACCCTGATGGGGGAGGTGCAGAATTTGAACTGCTGATTTCCAGCTAGAATCAGTATTTACACTAGAAATATTAGTCCCAAAAGTCACTGCAGTTGATCCAGCCTGGGAAACCTGAGGAGTTAGGGCTAGAAAGGAATATATTTCTACAGGACATACACTGTCTATTTAGCTAGTTCCAAGCAATATAAGTAGAAATAGATGGCTCTGAAACGTGCTGGCCTTGTTGGAGCCTGGGGTCACAGGTGTGAGACAATTTTCAGGGATCTAGAATTACCAGTGAATAAAGTATCACATAGAGGTGAGGCCACAGGCATGCCAAGCCAGGTGCAACTGCTATCGCTATCACTGATACTGGGGCGAGGAGAATATATTTGCTAAGAGCTGCTATTCTCCATAGAGAACCTTGCTAGCATTTGGGGTCTCTGATGCAGTGTGCCTTGTGATAGGGCAATGGAGTCTACAAACATGAAAGACTCAGGACATATTGTATGATCTGAAGGACAGGGCACTTGAATTTACAAAGGTCCACTACTTGGTTATATCTGGTAGCTCTGAAGCTGGTAGAGAAGTGCAAATGGGAGTAGAACTAGCTGAGCTTTGGACGTTCCACAGAGGAGTTGCATGGTTGTAGGGGCCCAGCTTGTGTGCTAAGAGGAGTTACAACTGTTTGACTACCAGGAATGGGCCTTTTTAATTGCTGTCTCTCTGCCCCACGATAGGTAAAACTTCTTCAGGAGTAGAGGTCTCCTTAGGTCTTTTTATCCAAAGTAGAATAGTATAAAGGGTCAGCTCCATTATGGTGCCTATCAGATGGGTTACTATTATCAGAACCTTGAAAGATAACTTGTTGCTAACTCTGAGATCCAGCTGCACCAGAAATAATGTTTTCCATAGACAAAGTTGCTAGTATAGTTTCTGGGATACCTTTTCTGGTTTATATAGTGTTACTGATTTGTGTCTAGAATAAGCAAACCAGTTCCCAGATTTATCAAGGACTGTTTTTTAAGTCTCTACAGTACTGTCCATTGTTTCTTTGTCACTGGTCCTCAATGCTGACATTCTACTCTATTAGATCATAGGCTTAGGATGTCAGGTGTTGGGCACAGACTTCCCTAAACCCAAGGGTTCTGCACCTTAATGATCACATCCTGATTGTGCCTCCTGTTAATTGAAAGTGAAAATAATTTTTGGGGGGAGGGGGCACACCACCCGGTGATGCTCAAGCCTTACTCCTGGCTATATACTTAGAAATCACTCCTGGCTTGGGAGACCATATGGGACCATGTGGTCTTTCCTGGGTCAGCCACATGCAAGGCAAATGCCCTACCACTGTGCCATCACTCCAGTCCTGAAAATGGCTCTTTCTTGATAATTGTATTGCTCCCACACTCTCTATCTGGGGTGCTGCTTCTAAATTTGTTAATGGGGGAATCTGTCTTGTGTACATGGCCCTTTGTCTTTATTGTGATATATATTTGTTGCGATTGTGGAAGACGGCAAGCACAAATTCTCTTCTGCCACTGGACCCTTCCCTTTCCTCTGCTTTTCCTAGTTCACTATATCTCCTTTTAAAAATACTAATCTCAGGGGCTGGAGCGGTGGTGCAAGTGGTAGGACCTTTGTCTGGCATGTGGCTGACCTAGAACTGTCTGCAGTTCGATTTCCTGGCATCCCATATGGTGCCCCAAGCCAGGAGATATTTCTGAGTGCATAGCCAGGAGTAACCCCGAGTATCACCAAAACCAAACAAACAACTAATCTCAATTTGACAATTTCTAACTATAAATTTATTTATGAACTATTATTGATTTTATTAACATTTTGGTGATGTCATAGTTGCATAATGCTTTATGATTCTTTATTAAATTAATGACTGTGAATCTGAGAAATGGGGATTATTTTCCAGGCTTATTTTATTAATGACAGTTCTTTGACAACTTGGTTTATGGTTTGTTTGCTTTGTCTGTTTTGTTTGTTTGTTGTTTTTTTTTTGAGGCCACGCCTAATAGTGCTCAGAGGTAACTTCTGGTTTCAGGGATTATACTTTTCAGTCAGTGTTCAGGAACCGTATGTGGGGACAAAGATTGAATACAGCTTGATTTCGTGCAAGGCAAGCTTCTTACTGTCTTCTTACTTTTCTCCAGCACCAGCTCAGTTTATTTTCCTGAGCATGTTGCCTGTTAAGTTCCTTGGATAAGTGTGCCTGCTGTTATTATTTGGGTCAAGAAACTCTAAATATTAGGGAAATATTGGACTGAGTGAAATAAATCAGAGGCAAAAAAAAATAAGAATGATCTCACTCATCTGTCATAAAAAACATTTCAAAGTCAATTGTCTAATATAGAGGATGCACAATAAAAACAATAGTAAACCTTAGATACTAGAATACTAATCTGAGAATACCAGGTTAGCGAAGAGGGAAATGGAACAAGCTGCTAGAAAGCAACATTGAAATATAAGTGGAGAATCTAGAACATGTGGGTGGTTATAAGGGAGGTAAAAATGAACCAAGAAGAGCCGGAAGGATAGCATGGAGGTAAGGCGTTTGCCTTTCATGCTGACGGTCATCGGTTTGAATTCCGGCATCCCATATGGTCCCCTATGCTTGCCAGGAGCAATTTCTGAGCATGGAGCTAGGAATAACCCCCGAGCACTGCCGGGTGTGACCCAAAAACCAAAAAAAAAAAAAAAAAGTGAACCAATAATTGCCAACAAACAAATAATGGCACTTTGGGTGTAAGGAAAGAAACATTGAACTAAAGAGAACATAAGGATGAAGGGAAGGTCATGGGCATTTTGTTGGTAGGAGTGTGAAATAATGTATATTAACATAAGATATTTAAACACTATAAACCTAACATCTAAACTATAATTAAAATATTTAATCCTAGGGACAAGGATGTAGGTATGATATGACATTAGATGCAACTGAGTGCGATTCCTATCCAAGTGAACCCGTAGAATGGATTCCTTAGATGACTAGGTTATTTAATCAAATTTACTAGATATTTGAAACTAAGTTATAAATTGGCTTTCTTGCTCTCCCAAAGCAGGAAGTTGAGAATTGAGCCCTATGAGTTTAATTGTTTGGGAAATATATTGGCTTGAACCAATCTAAATTTTAGTTTTATAAAAATGATGGAAGGAGCCATAGCATTAGTACAGTGAATAATACCTCTCTGGCATGTAGCTGACCCAGGTTCACCTTATATGATCATCTGAGTTCACCACAAGTGATCACTAAGCACAATTAGAAATAAGTCCTGATCATGCTCAAATTTGACCACCCTTCCTCCTACCCTCATATTAAAAAAAGATATGCTAAAGGAAACTTTACAGAGTCTAAACAACTTGTTTAAGTTCACACCCCATATGTAGTGTAATTTGAATTGTGTTGATCTTTCTCTAGCAATGGTTGTGTTGACAAGGGTATTGGATTCTTTAGTAATGTCTTCAAAGATATGCTAATTAGGTAAAAAGAATAGTGATCTTGCAGGTCCTTATAAAAATACTTCTCTTTTTTCTCTCTTTTTACATGTGAGCTCTATGAAAGTATCAGCATTGTGGGTTCAGACATGGGAATATGGGAATATGAATTGACCTGCCAGATCATGGAAAGTGAACCTCTTTTTCTAAACACAGACCACAAAAATTGACTATTACTTGGAACTCAATAGAAGTATTTGTGGACTACATGCATGAATTAACATTCTCTCACACCCTTTTCATCTTTTGATCTTCATAGCAGACATTACCATATCAATTTGAGAAATGAGGGAATTCGAAGTTAAAGAAGGTCAGGGTCTTGTTCAAAGTCACAAAACTAATTAATAAAAGAAACAGGGTTAGGATTCCATCCAGTATATTTGCAACATTGCACTAATATATTCCTCTTATTTCTGTGGGCTTGCAGTATATGAACCACAATGCAGGCAAACCTGAAGAAGAAAAAGATCTTAGAGAAGCTGTTCAAAAAAAGTTCACTCTTCCCTTTGGAGTCTCACATTTCTTCCATTATGCCTTTTCCCCCTCTTGGTTGACTATTTATATTCCACAAAAGTAAGCCAAAACTCCCCAATAATGTCAGCAGAAATCTGGTGCCTCCATTATATTTGTTTAGGAAAATTTCTTATTCTGTGACAATCTGCTGAGAACACACATTATAAATCAGAAGCCTATAGAAAGTTCAGGAATAAAAGATATCTCCTTCATACCTGAGGATCTGAGAGCTCATTTTTGAATTCCTGCTGAAAACAAAACAAAAATCTGTGGTCTTAAAAACAACACATTTCCTTTCCTCTCTGAGAAACTTGTCTGTACCTTTTGTTTGCACT
>PVKC010047503.1:0-11043 GCA_004027635.1 Crocidura indochinensis | reverse complement strand
AAAAAAAAAAAAAAAAAAGTGTGTGTGTGTGTATGTACTTATATAAGAAATGTTATGTGTGTGTGTGTGTGTGTATATATTATATATATAAAAGATTTTAAGTCTGTTCTTAAGAGACGAGGTTGGTGAGACTAAAGGGGATCTCAACCGAAGGCTCCCAAACTCAATTAGCCTACCACCCCCACTTCAGGGTGGCAAAAAAGTCCCACCCAGCACCACCCTGGAAATCTACCTTCTTTAAACAAACAGAAAGCATCTCCACCCCACCCCCTTTTGCACCTAAAGCTCTATAACCGGTTTGGACGGTTCCAGTGGCCCTTAGGGGAGAACTGCCCACTCTGGGGAAATATTAATCTAAACCATGAAGAAAATAATGAAGCAAGTAAAGGCGTAGGCCTATTATTATCATTAAATCAGAGTCCCTTGAGTTGAGCTGTATTTCTGAATTTTTGAAATTTCACAATAACTTGGAAGCTATGTAGTGCTTCCAAACATAAAAGCAGCTTTTTGTAATCAGACAGATACATTCACAGTAAATTATATACTCATATTTACAAAAGCAATGTATAGTTTCATGCCAATTCATGCAATTTAGCCAAAAAATGAATTTGGGGCATATTTTAATGCCAAATAAATCTTCTTAAAAATTGGCTTTCAGAGTTCTTAATTTTCTAAGTGCAGTTAAAAGATAAATAAATGTACATATCAATTACATGTAGAATAAAATGTTAACAGAGAATAACAACATGTAAACAAATGAAAATACTTTGGTGAAATAATTTATGTATTGAATTATACAATGTGTGCCATGCATAGATAAAATTAGAAAGGCCAGAGTTAATATTAAATAAGAATTTGAGTATAATTTTTAATTAAGCATGCTTAACTATAAGTTTATCCAAACAATAAATAAAGGTATAAAAATCAACAAAACCTGAGCTTAAACCAGCGGTCTCAAACTTAATTTACCTGGGGCCAAAGGAGGCAAAGTCGGGGTGAGGAAGGACTGCATAAGGGATTTCGCTTACTGAATATTCGCAATAAAAAAAATCGCATTTAGGGGCCCGGGAGATGTGCCTGCCGGGAGCAATTTCTGAGCATGGAGCCAGGAGTAACCCCTGAGCACTGCCGGGTGTGACCCCCCCCCCAAAAAAAAATCGCATTTAGTAAGAAAAAAAAATCGCAAAAACTCGCATTAAACATTTGCATACCCCGAACGGAACTGCTCGGGGTATGCGAATGTTTAATGCGATTTTTTTCTTACTAATGTGATTTTTTATTGCGAATAATCGCCAATACTGCGATATTTGAAGGCCGGCTGTGGGCCACAAAATGTTGTACAGAGGGCCGCAAATGGCCTGCGGGCCTCGAGTTTGAGACCCCTGGCTTAAACAGACTATGAATAATTTGACTTTATGAACCACTATGTCCTCCCTTTCGAAGTAATAAACTAAATTTCAGAATCACTGCCCATCAGAAAGATCTTTTTCAATAATGATGGTAAAGTTAAGTTCTGAGCAAATTAATGGCCTTTTCTATATAAATTACTAATACGGTGTGGAGCCTATTACCCACCCAAAAAAAGGGCAATCCTGTACAGGCTCAGGGTTAAGTACCACAGACCTATATAACACTTAAATATAATACAAATCTAAAAGAACATCATACTAACGTCTTTTTAGGGGATGAGATCTCATCTTGCTGACAAACAATCCTGAGGAGCCAAATAAAAATAATTATTAATTGTGTTTCATATTTAATACCTCAACTTATCCTTAGAAAATCCACTGAAGAAAGTTCAATGATACTACCTATATTCCCAAACTTGTGACTAAGGTGAGAAGATTAAAGTAATAAGAAATGATAAAACTTGGGATGATTACCATCATCCTGGGTTTATTGTCAGGAGGCTAACCCGGCGAAAATATTTAGTTTTCCCCTAGCCAGAGTGAGATTTTTGGAAGTCCAAATCTTAGAAAGAGGCACATAGCAAGTCAGGAAGGTCAGCAATTAGAAATGACCTAGAGAATGCTGACTTCTGTCATTCGTCACAAATTGAACAGGCAAGCCTTTGAAATATGCAAGCATGGCTGTGGCAGGTACAGACAGAAACTAGTAACTAACATCCTGCCCTTATGTAGGAACAACTTTGACCAGAAATTAATGTCCAGGATTCATGATTTCAAGCATAATACCGTCTAACTCTACATTTTGAATTAGTACAAACCGCTATCTTTTTTTGGTTTGTTTTTTGTTTTTGTTTTCGGGTCACATCGGCAGCACTCAGGAGTTACTCCTGGCTCTACACTCAGAAATCGCTCCTGACAGGCTTGGGGGACCATATGGGATGTTGGAATTCGAATCACTGTCCTTCTGCATGCCATCTCTCTGACCTCCAAATATCCTTTAAATTATTAAGCATACCCAAAAAAGGCTCAAAAACACAGGTGCATTTTTTATTACAACGGCACAATAATGGATTCCAAATATATACAAAATTAACACATTAGTATTTGGTTGAAGCTAGATTAAGAAGTATTATAACCACCACAAGTGTGCAAGCACATGAAGAGTTCACTAAAGGGGCCGGTGAGATAGCATGGAGGTAGGGCGTTTGCCTTAAACGCAGAAGGACGGACGGACGGTGGTTCGAATCCTGGCATCCCATATAGTCCCCCAAATCTGCCGGGTGTGATCCAAAAACAACAACAACAACAACAACAATTCACTAAAATGCTTTAGTGAAAACGTCATCTTGCTTTTGTTGTTTTTACTTTGGCAATGATAGACATAAGATCTGTAGAAGAAACCTAAAAGAAATAAATGCCTTGACTCCAAGTAAAGTACCATACCTGAATAGTAATTTGGATTATAAGGTGCACTTCTTGTGGAGCATGTAAAAGATAGGTCCAAATTTCCTTGACTGGAAGGTAAAACCTAAACAAATCACATTTGTGACAAGTAATTAATTCTGACATATTTCTATATTGAATGACATTAACTATTCACATTTACAAGTGTTATAAATTAGCTGTGTGCTAACAAGGAAAAGACACAACTAAATGAAATAAATGAGTGAGGCTTAAAGAATAAAAAATGGACAAAATAATTCTTCAGATATAATTAACTAAAAGAATGCTCATCACAAGGTAAATATGCAATGTGTCCAGTTCTAAAAGCAAATTAGAGTGTATATCAAAGAGGCTAATCAAAAAATCAACCTGGTTTTGATTCTATATACTACTACTTTCCCCCTCTCCCACTTAATCCTCCGAATTTTAAGATAATAGTTTAAAAGAATCTGTGTACTGCTAGTCAAACTATTCATAATAGTTTATGAATGTCACTTTTCTCAAAAGATCTTATTCCTGTCTTCACTGGTTTTTGAGGTGGGGGTGGTATTGATTAGTGCTGATGACCAAATTCAAAGCCTCACACCTTCAAGGCATGTGTGCTTACCACGAGCTACATCACATTGTTAACCCGTCTTAACACAGCCAACAGAATTTGAAGCACTGACTTTAAAATTTTTACATGTATGCTTGCATTTTCAGTGTGAGATTTAAACTCTATCAGACAAAAACTCAAGTCAAAAGAACTCATTAATTCAGGGAATAAAATAGTTCCTAACCTGACGATCAGAAAGTGAAAGCTGGTCATCTGGAAAACCTGTTTGTGGCAGAAGATGGGTTTTGAATAGGGAGTTGTGGTTCACTAAAGTCAATTCTCCAGCATCCATTCTCATCCTATCAGCAATATCATCTGGAGAAAGAGTCAATATTAATTCAGATCACAAAATTCTTTGATGACTATTTTCTTCTGAACCATATTTTTTACCTATAAAAATGTTTCTCCAAGAATCGCTCTATAGGGCCGGTGAGGTGGCACTAGAGGTAAGGTGCCTGCCTTGCAAGTGCTAGCCAAGAAAGGACCGCGGTTCGATCCCCCGGCATCTCATATGGTCCCCCCAAGCCAGGGGCAATTTCTGAGCGCTTAGCCAGGAGTAACCTCTGAGCATCAAAAACTGGTGCGGCCCGAAAAACACAGGTGTACAGGTACACATGTACTCACAGGCACATGTCACCTACATCCCACCCCCTTGAGAGTACTTTCCTACTTTCATGCTTGATTATGGACTGGAGCTCTTTCTACTTTTGGAAAGTTATGTTCTCTCTTGAAAGTGTTACTCTCTCCCTTTCTTATCCTTTTCCTTCTCTTATATAAAACCTATTTTACTTAAAAAAAAAAAAAAGAAAAGAAAAAGAAAAAAGGCTGGAGCGATAGCACAGCGGGTAGGATGTTTGCCTTGCACACAACCTACCTGAGTTTGATCCCCAGCATCCCATCTGGTCATGCAAAGAGTAATTCTGAGCACAGAGTCAGGAGTAACCCAACCCCTGAGCACCAGGCGTGGCCCAAAAACAAACAAACAAAAAAATACAAAAAGAAAAAAAACAACCCTCCCCAAATTGATGGTAATAGTAATTGTAAAAGTAATCTCCCTTAAAATGATGACCAAGGGGCTGGAGATATAGCATGGAGGTAAGGCGTTTGCCTGTCATGCAGAAGGTCAGTGGTTCGAATCCTGGCGTCCCATATGGTCCCCTGAGCCTGTCAGGAACGACTTCTGAGTGTAGAGCCAGGAGTAACCCCTGAGCACTGCCGGGTATGACCCAAAAACCAAAAAAAAAAAAAAAAAATTGATGACCAAAGAGCTGAAATAATAGTACAGTAGGGTAGGGTAGCACTAGCCTTACTGACTGAGGTTCAATCCCTGGCACAACATATAGCCTCTTGTCAGCTAGGAAGGATTCCTAAGCACAGAGCCAGAGTATTTCTGTGTGGGCCCAACTCTAAAACACATTCATTACCAAGTACAAAGATGCAAATATGGAAAATGTTAGGCATATCCATTCTTTTACTCCAGCTTCATTATTCAGAGCATCTAAAAAAAATGAATGACTTACCCATGTCAGGTGTTTTCACATAACTGATTTTT
Organism: Crocidura indochinensis; assembly: GCA_004027635.1. NCBI lineage: Eukaryota > Metazoa > Chordata > Mammalia > Eulipotyphla > Soricidae > Crocidura > Crocidura indochinensis. The sequence goes on along the minus strand of PVKC010047503.1, from coordinate 6,044 downwards.
AGTAATGATACAAAATCCTATAAAAGAAAGAAAATTTAAATGTTACATACTAAACATCTCCATATAACTTTAAAACAGGAAGCGACCCAAAAGTGGATCTGAATTTAGAGTAAAAAAATGTTTCAGGGGCCCGGGAGATAGCATGGAGGTAAGGCGTTTGCCTTTCATGCAAAAGGTCATCGGTTCGAATCCCGGTGCCCCATATGGTCCCCCGTGCCTGCCAGGAGCCATTTCTGAGCATGGAGCCAGGAGTAACCCCTGAGCACTGCCGGGTGTGACCCAAAAACCAAAAAAAAAAAAAAAAAAAAAAATGTTTGAAAGGAACATTTTCTTGATGAGAAGATAAAAGGAACTTAAGCTAGTCTAAGGCAGTTTCCAAACATTCCAGCAACATGTGCTATAAGAACAGAAATATAAACTATCTAAATTTACATACAAAAACTTACATCTATAAAATTAACCATCTAAATGTAAATGGGCTTTTATAATGGCAGGCCAGGGGGCAAAGGGTGGTGGTATAAAATGTTCTGAACATTGGTGGAGGGAGATTGGCACTAGAGTGGTGGGAATGGCCTTGATTCTCTGTATATTTGAATTTCAACTCTGAAGGACTTTGACTTTGTAGATCACAATGGCTTCAATAAAACAAAAATTAAAAATAAGATGGTAACTGACAATAAAAATAACTCAAGTCTTAAACCTACTGCATTAAATTAAAATAAAAAGTAAACATAAATTATTAGCAAAATCAGATTATTATACGTGATGGTCCTATTAGTCTTCTTTCTCATTGTCTTACATAATGGACAAATATTGCTACTAATATTTGTGACCACAATTAAAGAATACTTCTAAGATGCACTAGGTTACTTTCTACTACTTATTTGTTTTGTTTTGTATTTTTGGTTTTTGGGTCACACCCGGCAGCGCTCAGGGGTTACTCCTGGCTCCATGCTCAGAAATGGCTCCTGGCAGGCACGGGGGACCATATGGGGCACCGGGATTCGAACCGATGACCTTTTGCATGAAAGGCAAACGCCTTACCTCCATGCTATCTCCCGGGCCCCACTTTCTACTACTTATTAAGCTAACACAAACCAAAACTCATTCCCTATAACATTCTTTTATCCTCTAATGGAACCAGTTTTTCACAGAAAAAGGAAGTTCTAAACCTAGCTGATTTCAACTAGGCTAATAAATATACTCTTGATATACATGCAGATTTTCAAAAGATTAGGGATGTTTACAGTCAAATATATATTCATACTCTTATGACTATAGTTTTAAAATGTTGAGCACTTTATCAATTACATAACAATACCTTATCTTCAATATATTAAAGTGCCTGAAGGACCCTTTTATTGGGTAACAACACAAAGCACTTTTTTTTTGTTTTGTTTTGGTTTGGTTTTTTTTTTTTGTTTTTGGGTCACATCCGCACAGTGCTCAGGGGTTACTCCTGGCTCCATGCTCAGAAATTGCTCCTGGCAGGCACGGGGGACCATGTGGGGCACCGGGATTCGAACCGATGACCTTTTGCATGAAAGGCAAACGCCTTACCTTCATGCTATCTCCCGGGCCCTTTGTTTTGATTTTTGGGTCACTCCCAGTGGCACTCAGACTCCCGGTTCTGTGCTATGAAGCTACTCCTGGGCAGACTCAGGGAACCATTTGGGATGCCAAGATCAAATCAGGTCAGCTGCATGCAAGGCAAATGCTTGTGATTTGTTAATACCTGCTATGTTGGGGCCGGAGTGATAGCACAGCAGTAGGGCATTTGCCTTGCACGCAGCTGATCCAGGAAGGACCTTGGTTCAATCCCCCGTGTCCCATATGGTCCCCCTTGGCCCCCCGAGCCAGGAGGGATTTCTGAGTGCATAGCCAGGAGTAATCCCTGAGGGTCACCGGTGTGGCCCCAAAAAGCTAAAAACAAAACAAAACAAACAAAACCCCCACTTGTTATTGCTGCAGCCCTTGAAGTACATTTTTTTTTTTTTTTTGGAGGAGCCACACTGGGTGGCACTCAGCAGGAGCTACTCTTGGTTCTGTGCTCAGAAAATCGCTCCTGGCAGGCAGAGGGACCATATGAGATGCTGGGATTCGAATCACCGTTGGTCCTGGGTCGGCTGCTTGCAAGGCAAATGCCCTACTGCTGTGCTACCTCTCCGGCCCCTGAAGTACATTTTTTTTTAAAGGCAATTTGACAGTAAAAGAAATTATCAAAAAAGGAATCCTATAAAATAGAATATACTTGCAAAGCATTCATCTGACAAGGGGTTAATCTCCAGTTACTTTTATAGCTCAATGATAAATAAAATACGGATTTTTAAAATGAGCAGAGGTTTGGGAAGATAATCCAAAGGAATAGAGTACATGCCTTGCATGCTGGAGGCCCCAGGCACTGCATGGCCACCCAAAGACCCCTGAAGTACATCCCAGCACCACTAGGTCACAACAACATTTGCTGTCAGACCTAACATCTAGCTATCATGTCTACATCATCAGATAAACGGCAGAGGATCTGAATCTGAACAATCTCCAAAAGATATACAAATGGCAAGAAAACACATGAAAAACATTTATCATCTTATAAATGAAAATGCGCTAAGCAAATGTATCTCCACAAGACATGAAAAATATCTCATAATTAGATATGTAAATTAAAGCCACAAAGCCTGATCATCTCACACCTGTGACAGTAGTGAATCAAAAAGATAAGCAAGTAGAAAGTCATTGGAGAATCTTTGTACACTATTGGTGGGAAAGTAAATTAGTCTAGACAGTATGGAAGACGGTAGAGATTCTTTAGAATATTAAAAGCAGAAATTCTAGGGCCAGAGACGGATAGCACAGAAGTTAAGGCTCTTCCCTAGCATGCAGCTGCGGCCACACCTTGGTTCAATTCCTACCACTAAAAACAGTCCGCGCCCAGCCCCCCAAAAACCTCCCAAGATGGCCTCTGCACACAGAACAGGTGCTTCCCCCTTCTCCACCAAAAAGTAAAACTTACATAGGATTTCATTATTACTTCTGGATATTTACCCTCCCCCAATATAAAAACATCAATTCAAAGAGATATAAGTACTCATGATCATCAAAATATTAATGACAATAACCTAGAGTCGGAAACAACCTAAAAAGCCCATCAGTAGAGGACTGGGGTTGAAAGAGTTTCGGGGTTAGATGCAAGGTCCTATATTTAACCTCTGGAAAGCATTGCTCCTTGAGCACTACTGGGTAATGAACCCCCATAATTGCTGGCCTCAAGCACTGAAAAATTCAAGCTGGAGGATCACAATCTGAAACTGACCTCTGGTCCCCAGATCACTGTTTAGGTGGCACACAAAAGAAGTAACGAGATAAGGAGCATGGAATAAACACATAAAATGGATTTTTAAGCATTAAATTGATGAAATCCTGCCATTTTTAACAAAGACATTATACTTAGTGAAATAAGTCAAACTGCCTTATTTCTCTAGCGAAATAAAAAAGCAAAACAAATGAAATTAAAAAAATAAAGTTTAGACTGTAAGACCAAATTAGGTATTACAGGAAGAGAAAATGAAGGTAGATATATTGGATATAAGAGGCCAACTGTGGGGTAAGGGACAGAATTAAACTTTCCATCATAAAAAAAGAATATACAAGTACTGATTTCTACTGATGCACACCTAAATTCTATGTAATGCTATACATCAATATTAATTCAAGAGAAAAATAAAGATTTTAAGAGGCTAATTGAGATTTTATGACATAACTACAGACTAATCATGGGATAACTAGACTTTCTCAAAGAACAGAAAACTCAGGTGCAAGCTTCAAATATATTTCTAGGCATTTCACAAAAAGTCTTCTATGTGAAATTCTTCAGGTCCTTTCTTTTTGAGGAGAGGGTCAGGGTGAGCCACATTCAGCTGTGCTCAGGGTTTACTTCTCTATTTTCAGGGATCACTCCTGGCAATACTTGAGAGAAACATATGCAGGGAACTGAACCAGATCAGCCTCGCACAAGGCAAGCCCTGAACTCTCTGACTAGTCACTAAAAAAAAAAAGAAAAAAAAAATGTTGTCTGGGTTCCAGGACATGAGGGTGTGGGTGTGGATGTGTGTTAAGCTTTATAAAGTAGCTGGAGCTTCCACATTTCATTCATAACCGTTCTCACTAGGCTTTTTACTGTTGCTGTTATATTAAGAAGAAGGTCAATGAAAACTTCATGTGCTCAGTAAAACAGTCCCACCTGAACTTTCTTGGCACTGCTGAGAGACACTGCAAGAAATCAAAGAATTTTAGTGATGATGCCCAGAGAGGCTGGCTATGTGACTTGTGTCAAGTCACTCTAGACTGGGCAAACGGAGGAGAAAAATCCAAGGATTTTGACTCCCAAGAGAATTTGCTTTCAAGATACATCAGATCCTCGTGTCTAAGAGAGTGTACAGTGGGTAGGACGCTTAGCTTCCATGTGGCCGGCCCTGGTTTTCAATCCCTGACACCCCAGAAGGACCTGAGCACACAAGGTGAGGTCCAAAACCAAAAACCAAGAAAAAAGAAACTTCATGTTCTTTGGCATATCCTCATTTAAGGATTAATCTGTCAAGCTAAAGTAATCTCTACTCTCTAGTAGTTCTGGGAAATCCATACCAATTTGAAATTTTAGTAACTAAAAACCCCACACTTAAATGTTAAAACAAAGACATCCAACTCCTTCAGTTTTAGGTACTTTTTTTTTTGTTTTGTTTTTGGGCCACAGCCAGTGACACTCTAAAGTTACTCCTGGCTCTGTGCTTAGAATAGCTCCTGGCTTTGGTGGACCATATGGGGATGGAACCTGGGTCTGTTCTGGGTCGGTCGCCCGCAAGGCAAACATCCTTCCGCTGCGCTATCGCTCAGGCCCCCATTTTTGGGTTTTTTTAGTAACACTGGGAGAATTACAAAAAAATTGAATGTAAGATGTTGGATCTGGAATTATCAATGCCACCAATTGCAAGCATAAAAATGTTCACATCATGAAAATGACTCTAGTTTCCTTTTGAAGCCTGTGTTCCCCAGAACTTGTACCTCACCTACTTTCTCTTTCTCTCTTTACCTCCCTCAACATTCGTCAGTTTCAATAAAAACGTAATACCTCACCAAGAAATAAATGATTTGAGTAAATCAACCTAACTCGCTTATCTTTTAATGTGCGGAAAAAGCAAAAGCAGTCACAGGTACTTGGGAGCAAAGTCCTTTTTGTCAACAAGTATTTTCTGTGACGCCGCGTTGAAAGGGGACGTTTAGAGCTTCGATCCAACTTCCAAAAATCCTACCGGAGGCCGTTGCCATTAGCTTCGCACAGAACTGGGATGTGTGGAGACACGGTTCCCAAGGGTTTAGAAGTGATCCTGAAAGCAATTCTCTGTTTAGGATGTCATATACGCTTTTTAGTTTAGTCCCGAGAGGCCGTGTCTCCCGATCAATCGGCCTCCAACGCGTTCGACACCCCGACACCAGAATCACTGCGAAATGCCCCTTTTTTCACACGTAGTCACTAGACACGGCTACCTGCGGGACACTACGGGAAATGAGAAGTGGCCCCTCAAAGCCGGGAGGCCGCGTCCGTCCGCGCTGACCACCGAGCCGGTCGCGCAACAGGTCGGGGGCGTGGGAGGCGAGAGGAGAAGCGGGATGCCCTTCCCGAGGGGGACTCGGGCCTCGCTCGGCCTGTCGGCTCGTCCACTCGCAGCTAGATTCACCACAAGTGCGTGGAAATGAATGAATGAATGAATGAACGAACGAAGGCAGGAAGGTGGGAAGGAGGGAGGGAGGCCCGTCAAGGATGCCAAAGCCGGACAGCTCCCGCGGGCCAAGAGGGGCCCCAAACGCAGGCGGCCACCCCCGAAATCTCCGTGGGCGGGGCTGGGGCGCCCGGAGAGGAGAGGCCGGCCAAAGCCTTCCCGGCGGGCTCCCGGCCCGTCCAGCCTGGGGGGTCTGTCCACTCTCTGCAACGCGAAAGCCGGGAGCGAGGGGCGCCCGAGAGAGACAGAGAGAGAGAGAGAGAGAGAGAGAGA
>PVKC010047502.1:0-11050 GCA_004027635.1 Crocidura indochinensis | reverse complement strand
TAGGGAACCTTGCTTTTCACAGTCCTTGAGGCTAGCCGGTTTTCATGCCAGATATTTATTTTTAAAAAATTAATTCATTTCTATCTAGTTGCATCTGTGGAGTAAAGTCTCACTATCTCTCACATCCCTTTTCATTCCTACTCAGGCTCTACAAGCAACATATCAACAAGGCATACACACACTGTTTAACTTTTGTGTGGGATTGACACTATCATATATGGTTTGTTCTGTGTAGAGAAGTTTTGCGGGAAGAATGAAATTGGTCACTGCTACATATTGTCACTATATTCTCACCACACAGAGGAATGTATAGCTTTCATGCCTGTACTCAAATAGAGTTTTGCACATAAAAAAATGCTGAAAGAAAAGTATTACCTTGGGTGCTTGATTCACATGATAACATAAAATAGAAGCTCCAGAGTGCAGGATTTCTGAAATACCTTACATAGCCTGAATTAAAATAATACTAAGTCTATTTCTTTTTTTCTAAAGAAAAAAACCTGTAACCCAAAAACATGTTAACACATTATTTCTTTTTTTGGTTTTTTCGGCCACACCTGGTGATGTTCAGGGGTTACTACTGGCTATGTGCTCAGAAATCGCTCCTGGCTTGGAGGACCATATAAGATGATGGAGATCAAACCTAAGGTCTGTCCTGGATCAGCCACGTGCAAGGCAAGTGCCCTACCACTGTGCTACAGTTCCTGGTCCTACGTGGTTACACATTAAAAAAAAAGAAATATTAGTGATAATAATTAGTTTTTCAAAGGTTGACAAAGGTTGAAATAATAGCACGATAGGTAGAGATGCACATGGCTGAACCAAAAATGTAAACCTTGGGCTGAAATAATTTACAATAGGTAGTTGCATATGGTCCACCCAGGTCCAATCCCCGCCATCCCATAGTGCCCTAAAGAAGCTGCCAGAAGTAATTTCTGAGCTCAGAGCCAGGAGTAATCCCTGAGCACAGTCAGGTATGAACCACAAACAACAACAAAACCTAAATTGCATATTTTGATACAGTTCTTTAATGTCATCAGTCCTTATATAGACTTATCTTCAAAATTTCTAATAAAATTTCACCATTGATATCATTCCATGTGGCTTTATTTAAAAGTCACAATGAGAAATTATGAGGTAAGATAAAGAACATTGAGAAATAGCATTGAAAGTATTCATTATCTCAAAGCTGATCTTGGACAAAAAGTCCAGAAATAAAACATTCTCATACTGCTATTTAATCACTTCATATATTTGAGGTGTCATTCAGTTCCATTCATTTATCGGGGCTGAATTTTCAACAATATATACATGAAGGGCATTAGTCCAAATCTACCACAGCAAAAGGATAAAAAGAAATAGAAATTTCATGAAATATGGTATACCTATTACAAAGAGGAATAATGTCCTTAAAGCATAATTCTCTGAGTTAATGAGCTTATTTCATTCTTGACTTCATTCTACAATAGTCATAGGCTGTAAGAGAGTCACTTTTGTCAAGGATCTGTAAAGCTAATCATATCTAGACACCAGTGATGGCAAAATTTCAGCACTTTGCTATGTGTTACAGCTGGTCTAAGAAGCTTGAAGGAAATATCCATGATGAATAAACTGTATTTACATGTTGATGAGGGCAAGAGAAAGTGCATTATAGAAAGGGTGTTTAAAGAATACATCTATAGAAACTTAAAAAGTTCCAGTCAAGAACTAGGTGAAAAGGATATTTTGGAGGAAGCAGATATAGGTACATTTAAGAAAATACAGGGTCAAATTTGAAAGTTCTCCTATTGTCACCAAGAAATTATCCAAAAATACCTGATGGTAAGCATTTGTTTTTGTTTATGAATTTGTTAGCACATTTCATGAATTGGGGTGAGGGGTTCATCAATAAATTTCTCAGTTCTGGACTGAGAAGTCAAAGATGATTGCAGACTCTGTCAGTTCCTGTGTGGGAACTCTGTCAAGTTATAGGTATATGGAGATTTTTGTAAGGAACCAGGTAGATGGAGATTCTCTCCGGCTCTAGGTAGATGAAGACTCTGTCAGGTCTTAGACAGATGGAGACTCTGCCAAGTCCCAAGCAATTAGAGATTATGTCAGAGTATCTTTCATGTTACAATGACTTTCCATCATGACAGCACAAGGGAGCTTTCTCCAGCTGCTTTGATAAGGATACCAATCCTCATGACAAAACTTTACCCTCACAATCCAATCGCCTACCAATATACCCACCCCATTGACCATCATTTTGTTGTTTAGATTTTGACATGAAAATTTACAAGCAAAACAAAAATTCAGAGGAAAGCAATATCCTTTAACCAGGTTCACTCAGAGCCTGCTAGACTGTAATCTTATTTATCAGGGTATAGAACGTTGATGGTCTTTTGATCAGAGGGAACTCCAAACTATGTTGTCTAGATTATCGTTTTCTTCTGTCAAGATATGTATGTAGTGTTTGCAGAATGTGCTAGAAGGCATGATTTGCAGGCTGAATAGTGATGCCCCACCACCACCATTGTCTGAAGTTTTGTATTTTTTTTCCCTCTGTTAAGGCATGATCACAATTCCTTTTCTCTTACAATAGGTCATCTAGTTAATAACCGACCTTTCGCTGATTTAAAAAATTTTGAACTTTCATGGGGCTGGAGTGATAGTACAGTAGGTAAAGCATTTGCCTTACAGCAAACAAGTGCTCCATTCCCAGGACCTCCTATGATGCCCATAGCCTTTTAGGAAAGATTCCTAAGAGTAGACTGAGGATTAAACCCTGGTCCAAAGCAAAACAAAACAAAACGTTTTTTAATCTCCCAAGTTTGTAATATGGCACAAGTGAATCCCATTTGGGACGAGAACTTTCGGAGAAAAAGGAGAAACAAAAATTGGTGGCTATCTTTCGTTTAAGAATTTAGATAGTAAGATAGTTATAATAAGAAGGCAAAATTTATCATACTTCAAGATCATAGAATTTTGAATTGATAATTTACTTACAGTGGCTACGAGTCAGATGTCATCTACTTCAGTAGGAAAAAAAGTGTTTGCGACAAAAATAATTCTGTATCTGTTGCTCAAATTGCAGTTATTCGGGATGAACCCTCAGTATTGTGAATTAACAGGTTGATTGGGTAATTTTTTATTACCTGAACTTCACAGTAAGACCTGTTAATTTATAAGCATTTTCAACAATTGTATCCTGTGATATTTTCCTAATGTGTGTATTTATGCGTAGTGCTGTGTGAACTGTTACGCTTTGAGCATTTTTAAGGGCTCTAACCTGTGACATTTTACTAATGTGTGTATTTATGCATCTCAGAGAACTGTTAGTGTTATAAGCATTTTTAAGGACTTTATCCAAGAATATTTTTAACAAATGTTGATAATTACTCAGAAATTCAAATGGATCCTGTTACAAAATATGGTTTGAAATCACTTTGTTTACACAGGCACATGGCAGAACTTAGTGCCATTTTCAGTCTGATTTTTGGTGGTTGGGGGACTGTATCCTTTTAAAAGATAGTGGTGAGGTCAGATCCTTGATGAGTAGAACACTCACAAAGAAACATTCAGGAATCACATCAGGAAATACCTCTAATTTAGGTGGGAAATGAATATTTAATTAAGGGAAAGTAGGATGTGAACTCTATATCAGTCAATCAGGGTGTGAGAGGGAACTAAAACAGGGTGTTGCTTTGGTTTTTAGGACATTAGGGAAAACAGGGTATAAAGGGTTGGGAAAGCAAGGTAAGTGCTGTGTGTGTTTAAACAGGATAAGTACTCAATGTGTTTAGCTTTAACTGAATCAGGTTGTCTTAACAAAAAAAAAAGGTACAGAAAAAATTAGATTGCTAAATTCTTTAACTTTAAATGAACTCAAATTTATAACTATATATTGGATGGTTATTCTACAGAATATAGGTATCAATAAAAATTTATTCTTTTAAACATTTATTATTTATTTTGGCTTTAGGGCCACACCCAGTGGCATTCAGGGGCTTTGCTCAGAAATTACTCCTGGCAGGCTCAGGTGACCATGTGGGATGCTGAGAATCGAACCCTGGTCTGTCCTGGGTAGGCCACATGTAAGGCAAATGCCCAACAACTATGCTATCACCCTGGCCCCAAGAAACAAATATTCTTGCTAACAAACAGTTTATAATTCATAAAAGTATACAATTGAAATATAGGTAATTCTGAGAATAGAGCACAGTAGGGTATCAAAGAAAAGCAAAGTAAAGAAAAACAGAGTAAAAATTGTTCATCTCGGGGCTTGGGAGATAGCATGGAGGTAAGGCATTTGCCTTTCATGCAAAAGGTCCTCGGTTCGAATCCCGGTGCCCCATATGGTCCCCCGTGTCTGCCAGGAGCAATTTCTGAGCATGGAGCCAGGAGTAACCCCTGAGCGCTGCCGGGTGTGACCCAAAAACCAAAAAAAAAAAAAATGTTCATCTCTACTATGCTTTATTCTAGTTTTTCCTTATTTCTTATTTGTTTTATTATTATTTCCTCTCTTAGATTTCCCTCTCTTAGATCATATTTCAAGCTCTTTATTTTCATCAGTGTTTTCCTTCAGTAACCTATGACTCTACAAACTAGTGGAAATGTCTAGTATTTATATTTATATTGAAGTCACTCCAATGAGGGGCAACTGTTCTATAAAAAAGATGAACTTGTGAGTTGTGCTATAATATGAGACCATCACAACCAGTCTCGCCTCAAGTACATTTTCATCTCCTTGAAAAACAGGGTCGTGGCAATATGTCAGGAGCACAGCATTCTTTTCTTTGATCACATATAAAGTTTTTCTGTAGCAAAAACAAACATTAATACCTTGATACATAAATCCTAAAAATCAGACAAAACTGATAATACAATCCAATAAAAAGTTTGTGTTCTTAGTACTTGAGATATGTAGACTTTATTCACAGGTGGTGAGTATAACCTAGATATCATGGGCATCTTTTTTGATTGATTTTGTTCCAGGGAACATTCTTTACTGTCTTTAAAATCACATAAAATATCTTATTAACTACAAGCAGAAAATGGGAATGCTAATAACCCGTAAATTCCAGAGTAGGGAGTAGGCTCCTTTGCAGTGAATCAGACCCTCCTCTAGCTGAAGGTCAGATGAAAGAGTGTGAAACAAATATTAAAGATAATGTGTGGGGCCAATATTAAGAATAATGTGCTACAATACATTCCAGGTGGGAAAAGTAGTAATATTTGGAGAATTCAAAATGTGACTTACACTGTGAGGATATGCCCAGCCAGTTCCAAGCAATAAACTCTAAAGAACAATGAAATGTTAAAATAACTGGATGAACCCAAAAATCAGGATTCTTGAAATACAGCCTCGAGACCAGTTGCAAAGAAGAAAAATAGAAGCAGAAGCTAAGATTGGAAAAGGCTCAGTGAAGAGAGGTAGAAGAATCTATTGTTAAGAGGCAAGGAGAAAAATAAGATCTGGGATTCATATCCAAATTGCTTCCAGAAAGACAGAAAAGGTATAAGAATTTGAAAGGGATGGGTAGGCATGCTAAAAGGCCATGAAAAGGGACAAAAGTAGTTTCAAATTGCACTTTCCTTTGTCGTGTGTTCTACAAATCCATGATTTAACACATTAAAAGTCATTGAAAGACATGAAAACTTATAATCATATTGATTACATTTTACTTCAACTAATTCTACCAACATTTCAGACTCATCTTAGATGTAAGGGAAGTATTACCTGGCTATTCAGGACTTTCTAGACATAAAAATATCACTAGGATTTCCACACAGGATCACAGAACTTGTCAGGGAGGCTTGATACATCTCGCTGATGGATACAGGGATGATTTTAATTCTAATAATCAGTTATTACTGAAGCGGATAGTCCTCTTTTTTCTGAAGTCCTGGCAGAAAATACGCATTAACTATAATTCTGTCCTTTTTATTCAATTTCAGATTAGATTCTGATTATAGTTGAACAATTCAGACTTAACTCTGATGTTTCTAATACTTTTTTGCAGCCTCGGAGAGTACATTCAAGCTACATTCAAACCATTTGGGATGACTATTTCCAAGTCACTAATTGCTTCTCTTTATGCCTTGATCTAACTAGAGATATAGCAGCTTTTCAGCAATGTTTAACTTCAATCTTTTCTTTTAGTTCCAATTATGCTCATATCACAAGATAATTACTTATGTCCTGACAATATACAAAATGACCTGGGTATCTTCTTTATCCAGCAACTTCACTGCGTACAGGCTTTCCTCATTCTTTGGCCCTAAGAAGAACAGCTATATTAACAACTAATCCATCTGAAAATTCAGGACATGACTTTTTTTACTCAGTTCCTGAAGTTCACAACCTAGTGGCTGAACATCCCTAAATAATATTCACACACTTGGGCCTAAGTGATTGCACAGTGGGGAAGGTGCTTGCTTGCCTTAAATGAAGCTTATCCAGGTTTAATCCTCAGCATTCTAGATGGCCACCCAAACACCACTAGGAGTTATTCTTGAGTACAGAATTAGGAGTAACTCCTGAGCATCACCAGGTGTGGCAAAAAGAGAAGAAAGATAAAGGAAACCCACAAAAACAAAACAAAAAAATTCACACAGTGTTTCATCATCCTCCCAAGAAACATTTTGCCTTTTGTATTAGTGTTGCAGCCAATGACATATTCCATTTCAACAAACCTTCAAGTCCTAAATAAATTGAATTATTAAAATCTCAGAGTTGCCTCTTCTCTCTCACCTATGAAATAAAGGAACATTTGACTACTCTGGATTTCAAAAACAATTTTTCCTTAAATGTGTATCTTTTCACATTGATATAACTGCTACAAGAAAGATAGTACCCCCCTTTTATGGTAGTGATGCTTTGCAACATAAGAGCAGAACACTCAATGTGAATGTATTGGGGCATGATTTCAATGTTAGCCATCACCAACAAATGAGGTTTAAGAAATTATTTCTCATTGCAATTATAATTAGATGTGTATCATATCCCTGCATAGATGCATGTCAGTTTCTCCTGCCACTATTTAACCGATATCAAGTTAGTCTTATGCTGGATCTCATCTTCCCCTTTTTTCTCTCCATTCTCCTAGCACATTTCCTTTTCAAAGGACAGATATAACTATTTAATTTCTGCAGAAAATAGCTCCATGACTTTACTTGACCTTTTGGATACTACTGAATATGTCCTATTTTTTAGTCTCTATTATAGCTTTCTTTCTTACATCCTTTCTCTGAGGAAGGGCCTGTAAATGTTATGCATATCTTTATGGGTCCTGAGTCATTCACAGGTACTAACTACATGCTCCTCCCTAATAACATGTTATTTCCTTCCCTCCACAAACTGCATCCAGAAAACTCCCTCTCAATGTATCTTCTTGAGAGAAGTTTTTACTGGCACTTTGGACTACTTTATCCACTAAAGTGTCTTGTATTTCACCAACAAACTCTCCATCACACCTCCATGTAGTTTTCATGAGAGCAGGAAGAAAGTATAAGTTCTTTCTCCATCACGTAACATCAGTGTCTCTTTACTCAGTAAGAGTATCACCAGAACATATGGTTGCAGAGAAAACAAAATCTAAAGAGAATTATGGAGAAATGTTTTGGAAACTAGCAAAGACAGACAATAAACAATAAGCTATCCAAGGAAATCACTTTATCTTTATAAAATCACACAAACAAAAAGTCATAAACCTTTATATTAGTGTAATATTTAATGGAGAATTTGTAATATTGGGACATATATGACTACAATGCTTGAAAATATTAATACATTACAGTCTATTTGTTTAGTTTTCATGCTCTAAAATACTAATATCTTAATTTTTTCACTGACATTTTTGTCAGTAGATTTTATTTCACAATTTCCACAGTAATTTCTTTTACTTATTGTATAACTTAAAGAATCCAATATGGGAAAACACTAAAGAGTGATTAGAAATATGATCAGTTTTATGTGCTCTTCAAAGCTGGTTGTCTGGATATTGGTGAATCACGCATTTCGTTCTACATTCCATTTTTCAAGTCACTGATCCAACAGAAAAAAATAACGTCTTCTATTTTTCTGGAATCGAGATTTTCCTTAAGGATTGAGTGATTCAGAATGCCATGTAATGATACTGCAGTGCCTGAGTTTTGTTCCCTCTGCATTGGAACGTGGTGGTATGTTTTGAGAGCTTACGACTGTCTAGTTTCTGGATATTTTTAGACACCTCTGGGTTTTTATAGAACTTAGAAAAATGATATTATATTCTATTACACCAAAAGAAATGTCAAACCTGTGTTTAGGGACCCCACTATCTCCAGTAACATACAGTCCACTGAGATTGCACTTCTCTGCTTTCTCAACACAGTGAGATCTGGCACTGGCCAAGATGACCCAGAAACTAAGTTGTTTCTCCTTCTGCTCTTAAATTCCTCCATGAGCTTATTCTAAATCTCTCTCCAAGTCCTTAAGTAATGCCCATGAGAATAAGTGATGCTCACAGGAACAAGTGATGCCCACAGAAGCATGTGATACCTACAATAAAGAGTGATGCCCACTGGAAGAAGTGAAACTTTTCCCCCAATGTAACCTAATCAATATTTATTGTTGTTGTTAGTACTGTTGTTAGTATTGTTGTTAGTTTTGTCATAGCAAAGTTACCATATTCTAGTAGATGCTGCAAGAAGAAAAAAAGGTACCATGGTAATAGAAAGTATTGGAGAAGAAAATTTATCAGTGAATAAAATATGGTAATATTTTGGTTCATGGTCATTGTAAGAACTATGCCAAGCTCTCCATTGCCAATTGTCCCATACCATTTTTCAATAGAAAAAAAGGACCCCAATTTAGAGATAAAACTAAATGTTCCAATATAGGTTATCCTGAAACTGCATAAAAATTGATCCTTTAGTTATGTGCATCATTAAATCCCAACTAGTAGGCCTTTGCTGTGTTTTTCAGAAATAAGAATGCCACTCATTTCTATTTACTTTAAGGGATTTGTCATATTTGAGAAAATTCAAATTAAAATTTTATAGGGCAGCCTTAAGTCTGAATATGACATTTTTATTCAAACCAGTCTTCTGAGAAAGCTGAGTTGGGTTTCTATTGGAGAACACATCTCAACAGAAAATTCTATTTACCTTTCAACCTAGATTAATATTTATTGAGTCTGCTTTTCTTTTCACCTCTGACAAAACACTGACAAATTTTTCTTTTGTACAAAAGAACAAAATATTTTTGTGCATGAGGGTGAACTTTTAAGGCTTGAAAGAAAAACTTTCTCAGCTTAAGAACAAATACAAATAAAATCATGTTCCAACAAAACACAATGAAGACAAATCCTAAAACAACTCCACAGTAATTCTGAGTTCATAAGATTAATAGCTCATATTGTACAGTGAATTAAATCAAATAATAAAATTTACTATATAATTTTATATTTTGTCAAATATGTTCCTATAGTTTGTGTTCTATATATAGTTCTAGGTGAAAAATTACTGTCTATTAAACTGAAGCACTTTATCCCTAGATTCCTTTTTGAAATTCATTTACTAATTAAAATATTGCATTTGACATCCACTTTTTTATACTTAGTAATTGAAGTTTTATTACAACAAATTGTGATGATAAGCTAATCTGCTAACATAATTTCCCTAATGCTAAAAATGTTGGTTATTTTTCTGTCTTCTTGAATTTTAGGACAAGGAATTATCCCTTCCAGTATATTTATTTTACTAAATGATAAATATAGCACTATACTAGTACTTACCCAGTCTTAACCAGAACAATTATTAAAGAAATTAAGGAAGTCCAAATAGGAAAGGTAAAGTGGAACTTTTGCATTTAACAGATAACATAAATACAAAACCCCAAAGTTTATACACACTAAAAACTAAATAAACTAAAAATAAGCCAATTCCATGGTTTCCAGATACAAAAAAAAAAATCAATACAAGAAATACTGCACTTCTAGATAGAAGTAATTTACTGGGAGAGAAGTTTACAAAAGCAACCCACTTAAAAGTGCATCAAAGAAAATATACCTAAGCTGTGTTTATTATTTTCAATAAATAATACCTAGGACTAAATTTATTAGTGACAAAGGCATATGAAAACTTTTGACGACACAAATAAATGAATATATATTCCATTCTCATGGATTGTAAGTGGTAATATTATTAAATATCTCTAATACCTTAAGAAACCTATAAAGTCAGTCAGAAGAAATGAGCAGACACTTGGTAAAAGAAGAAAGGCAAATGGCCAAAAGACACATGAAAAGATGCTCAACATCACTAGTAGTCAGGGAGATGCAAATCAAAACTACTATGAGGTGCCATAGTACCTCACACCACTGAGATTGGCACACATCACAAAAAAAAGGAAAACAAGCTGTGCTGGCAGGGATGTGGAGAGAAAGGAACTCTTTTTCACTGCTGGTGGGAATGCCACCTAGTACAACCTTTATGGAAAGCAATATAGAGATTCCTTCACAAACTGGATATTGAGCTTCCATACAATCCAGCTATACCATACCTAGGAACATACTCGAGGAACACAAAAATACAATACAAATATCCCTTCCTTACACCTATATTCATTGCAGCACTATTTACAATAGCCAGACTCTGGAAACAACCAAGATGCCCTTCAATAGATGAGTGGCTAAGGAAACTGAGGTACATATACACAATGGAATACTATGCAGCCGTCAGGAGATATGAAGTCATGAAATTTTCCTATACATGGATGTACATGGAATCTATTATGCTGAGTGAAGTAAGTCAGAGGGAAAGAGAAAGACACAGATGGTTTCACTCATCTATGGGTTTTGAGAAAAATGAAAGACATTTTTAACAGCATCTCAGAGACAAGCAAGATGAGGGCTGGTAGGTGCAGCTCATGACATGAAGCTCACCACATAGAGTGATGAGTGCAGTTGGAGAGATGACTACACTGAAAACTATCATAACAATGTGAATGAATGAGGGAAGTGGAAAGCCTGTCTCGAGTACAGGTGTGGGGGGTTAGGGAGGAGGGAGATCTGGGAAATTGGTGGTG
>PVKC010047501.1:0-11051 GCA_004027635.1 Crocidura indochinensis | reverse complement strand
GCTTCCTGGTCATTTTTGGATTGCAGTTTTTCTTCGAGTTGCTCTATGCGCTGCTCCAGCAGTGAGATTCTACTCGTGTGGCTTTGTATATTATTTTTTATTTCTTTAAATTCCATTTGTATGGAGTCTCTCATATTCTGTAGCATTTCTTCTCTAAGTTGATTGATTTTTTCTTCCATGGTTTTCTGGTATTCGCTGGTTAGTGCTTCTTTCATCTCGTTTACCATGATTTGCATTTGTTTTTTCATGGCTGTTTTTAAGTCCTCTTCTCTTCGGTCTGTTCATTTTGGGGGACTTGGAAACTTGTTTGGGTTTCTTTCTAGTTCTGCGGATATTAGGGTCTTCCTTGGTTTAACCATATTTCTTGCAATTCTTGTTATAGCTCACTTTTGTCACCCGTCTAGTTAGATATAGGTGTTTCTGGCTTGTTTGGTGGTTTGCTTCCTATTTTATGGGCTATTTGCTATTAAAGGTTTTGGTGTTGGGTCTGAGCCGGTTTAGCCTATATGTTGGTAAGCTATTCTCGCGCTAACGCATTAGCGTTAGCGCGGTTCCCGGCTCGGCGCGGTTAGGCGGGGCTTCTCCAACTCAGGTATCCGAGGAGGGACTGCTAGTTCCCCTCCCGGGCTGCCTGGGTGGGTGGGGTCTCCTACCGTGGTCTGGGGAGGGGGTAGAGTGGCGTCCGATGAGATCGCGCTCGGTTCCCGGCTCCGCGTGGTTAGGCGGGGCTTCTCCAACTCAGGTATCCGAGGAGGGACTGCTAGTTCCCTTCCCGGGCTGCCTGGGTGGGTGGGGTCTCCTACCGTGGTCTGGGGAGGGGGTAGAGTGGCGTCCGACGAGATCGCGCTTGGTTCCCGGCTCGGCGCAGTTAGGCGGGGCTTCTCCAACTCAGGTATCCGAGGAGGGACTATAAAATAATTTTTAAAAATTAAAAAATATTTAAAAATAGGAAAATAAGGGGACAAAGAGAGAGAAGTAAAATGTTTGTCCCAGAGGCAGGCTCTGGGAGAGCGTGGGAAGGAAACTGAAAAGATTGGTGGCTGGAAATGTGCACTGATGAAACTCAATCATGAATCTTTGTAACTGTGTGTTTAAGTACAGTAATTGATGTTTAACCACATCAATTGCATGATGTCTAAATACAGTAATTGGTTTTAAAACTGCCAAAATTTATATAATAGATATTAATGAATGCTAATAATTTAAAAATTATTAATAAAATCACTATTGTCATGGAGGATAGTCATGATATATTTTAATTATTTAAGGGGCATGTTTTAGAGCAATGAGGATGGCACTTTCCTATTTTTTAAAAAATTGTGAAAAATATCACAAATGATGAGCACAGAAAGTTTGGAAGTTCACAATGATTTATTTCAGAGTGTGGTACTAGATATCTGCTGTGCCATAATAAAAACTTCTCTAATACAATGCTTTATTTTCCAAGGATTTGGTGTAAGTCTCACTTGGAAGTACTCAGGTGCTCTTTCTGATTCTGTGCTCAAAGATTACTTTAGGCAGCTCTCAAGGAACCGTATGTGATAATGGACATAGTAAGTAGATTAGATCCATATTATACAAGTGAGGGCTCCTTAATATCCAATACCATTCTTAGGCCTATCTATTTCAGCATTGCATTATTTATGATCACTTTATTACTTTTAGTAAGTAAATAAAAACTCAGATGATTTTGAGCGTTGGGTTTGAGTATAATTCTCTTAAGATGTTTCAGTGCAGTGCAAGAACAGCTGACATTTATACATGCTTCATAACTTTCAAAACTGTATAATAGATGACATCATTTGGTTTACAAAGCATCTCTTAAAATATGTTTTAGTATCATCTTATTTTGTCATTGCTATTATTGCTAGTTATGTTCTTATGTTTTTGGGGGAGACACCTGACATTACTCAGAGCCCCAACTTGGCTTTGTGCTCAGGTGACTAGGTCTTGGTTTAGGATCATGCCTAAATAGACTGACTCAGTGAACCATGTGCTACTTACTAGCATCATATCTGTAGCCACAAATGAGGCAGGCACCTTAATCTTTGCACTGCATATTTATCCAGTATTATTTCACTTTAAAAATAGGTGAAATAATGCCTGAGGACATGCTTGAAATTTCATGTCCATGAAGTCTTGGATCATGTTCAAGATCATATTCCAGGTGTACATTATGAGGTTAGCATCCTTGGGAGTGACCTGGGTCCTTCTACCCCCAACACTTCTACATCACTATAAAATATACAAATAAGTATGCGTCTATTAATTAGACTTCTTTCACTCACAAGAGAATAATATCAAAAGTAAAACCTCATTGAAGAATTAAAAGGAAATCCAGTGCATAAGAAAACTCCAGGGTTGATTTTCAGGTATAACTTGACCCAATTATTCAGAATCTATTGCCAGAAAAATCTCTATTCAGAATTTTTCTCCTTGCCCATTTATTGACCTCATTTTCATTCAGGCCTTTCTACTGCAATGATTAGACAGCTTTCAGAAATAGCAGCCTTAGATTTGATGCTCATTCATTATAATTTTTGACATTTTACTCAGAGAAAATTATGGTGCTTATCAAAGAGGAAAGATGATGGGTGGGAGAAATGGATAGAGAGGAAATTAATGTTTCTATAGAAAATGAATGACTCAGAAACTTTTATGATTGTGCAAAGTGATAAGGTATGAAACTGAATTACTGAAACTTACATAGTAATAGAACAAAATAATAGATTAATATATATTTTATTATAAAGTAAATAAATTTATTATTTGACTTCTTGGTATTGTTGGGGGATGTGCTAATGGATGAGAAAATTATTTTGGTTGCAAAAAGGTGGAATTTTTATGGATAACAACTTAGATACAGGGACCGGAGTCATGGCATGATGGTAGGGCATTTGCCTTGCAAGTGACTGACACAGGATGGACCTGGGTTCAATCCCTGGTGTTCCATATGGTTCCCAAGTCAGGAGCGATTTCTGAGCCCCTAGCCAGGAGTAACTCCTGAGAATCACCAGGTGTGGCCTAAAAACAAAACAAGCTAAAAAAAAAAGAACTTAGATATAGAATATATATCCTAAAACTTGAAAGTGGGTTTATTCAAGCCAAAAATTATAAATAGCTGCAGACACTCCTTGGTGAAAATGATAAATAATAGTAGAAGAGAGAGTAGATGTAGGTAGGCACGCACAAGAAATGTCTTTGTTTGTTTGTTTGTTTGTTTGTTTTTGTGACCACCCAGTGGTGCTCAGGGGTTACTCCTGGCTGTCTGCTCAGAAATAGCTCCTGGCAGGCCCAGGTACCATATGGGACACCGGGATTCGAACCAACCACCTTTGTTCCTGGATCGGCTGCTTGCTATCTCTCTGGGTCCAAGAAATATCTTTTAAGCTGGATGCAGAAAATTTTCTAAAAAGAGGCTGATATTTTATCAGTTGGGTAGTGTCAAAAATAATAAGAAAATAATTAACTCAGAAATTAAAAATAAATAATTAAAAGAAAATAATAATTAAAATTTTAAAACTAATTTAAATAATAAATAATTAAAATCTAAAGTGCTACAACTTCAATAAGTGGTGCTTAATATATTTTACATATTCAGAATCAGAGATGTTAAATGATTTGTTCCAAGTCACATAACTAGCTATAGATTTGAACCCAGATTTAAAAAATATGAAGGAAAACAAATTTGCTCTTTGTATTCCTTCAGGAATTAGAAATATTGGGGCCGGCGAGGTGGCACTAGAGGTAAGGTGTCTGCCTTGCAAGTGCTAGCCAATGAAGGACCACGGTTCGATCCCTTGATGTCCCATATGGTCCCCCCAAGCCAGGGGCAATTTCTGAGCACTTAGCCAGTAGTAACCCCTGAGCATCAATTGGTGTGGCCCCAAAACCCCCAAAAAGAATTAGAAGTATGTATGGTTATAGAATGAATATGAATTGCCATATTTTTATTGCTTCATAGTTTATATAAAATAAATAGTATTTTAAATTAAGAATTTAATATACTATTGACTTTAGCTTGAGTATTCCTGGAAATTGATAAAAGTTATATAGCTCTTGGCAAATTTCACCACTCAGTCATTAAACCACTAAATTAGCAAATAATTTATAATGACTATATACATGTAAAAAATGTATATTTTAAAATATACATTTAAAAATCCCAGAATTTAGAGTATATATGTTTTGGAGTAAGATAGCTTAAGTTTAGTCCTTCCAATCTTATACAGATCATTTATCCAAAACATTTAGCATTCACGCTTACATCACCTCAATCATAAAATACTGATAGCAATGGAGCTGCCTCAGGCAGGTAAAAAGACCGAATCTGTCATCATCTTAGTAAATGTGTATTTATTTAATGTATGCATCCTTAAAATTTCTCTATGGTCAGGGCCCGGGAGATAGCATGGAGGTAAGATGTTTGTTTGCCGTTATGCAAAAGGTCATCGGTTCGAATCCCGGTGCCCCATATGGTCCCCCATGCCTGCCAGGAGCAATTTCTGAGCATGGAGCCAGGAGTAACTCCTGAGCACTGCTGGGTGTGACCCCCCAAAAAAATTTCTCTATGGTCATAATGTTAGGTCCTCATCTATGAGTCTAATTTATGTTTTTGACTTAATGACAAATAGATTAGGTAGAACAGAATAGATAATGACAAATAAATTTTGGCAAATAGATTAGGAAATCTTCTGTCTACTATATTACATTCTTGAAACAATTATTTGTACAAGAACACACATTCATGTTGGAAGAAGTGATCTGATAGGTCAGAGATGAGATATATAAAATTGGAATAGCTACTTCTCTTTGTTCATAATCAACCAAGCCTTGGAAATACTACTTCCTCATAAATTTAAATGGGGAGCTATGAATTCTGAAAGATTTTGTGGATAAGATTCTCTCTGCCTTTGGACAAAGTAAAGCAGTGTGACAAGGAAGGTGAGATCATTTTCAGTAGCTGCCACAAAACTTGAAACCAGTTTGATTGATAAGACAAAGTCTTCTCACAAAGAATTCAAATCAAAGAAGATGACTGACAATGAAGTAAACAGTTTAGAGCTAGTGTAATTAGGAATATATTAGCAATTAAAATAAACTTATTATCATTAGCAAAATTGGCAGTTACTTGCCATTTCCCTATGGGCCTCCTTTCAAGTTTACCCTTGTAGATTATATTAAGGAAGGATTAGTGTTTTTGGAAAGAATTTTAATTTTGGTGGATTTTATTTTCTAATATCTTGATCTATACAAGGACTCAGTGGTTCTCATTGGTCTCAGGCTTACTAGAAGCTAGACTCAAATGTTTTAAGAATAAAACTAAATAAAGTGACTGTTTATCTAATTCTTAAAGAAAATAAACTTTCAAAAATGCTTGCCATTTAATTATTTTAGACCTTTAACATATGATACTACTTATTTTCTTGAAAATGCTGAAAAATGACAAGACTCCAGAATTTAAATCAAGTAAGTGAAACAAGAAAAACAAAACTTGGTCATCTAATTTCTCTTATCAATAATGTATTTTATTTTTGAAGTTATGTGCTAATGAGTAAGGCTTTTAGGATGGTAACAAGGACAAGATTCAACTCACTAGCTAATTTTTTTTTTTTTTTTGGATTCTGCTCATTAATGTGGAGGGCATCTTTCAGTCTCATAATTTATTAAATTTGTAGGTATTAGGCTTCTTTGTTGCTAGTAATGATAAAAGATACTGAAAATAGTATCAAAATAAGAATTGGAAGAAGGTATTATAAATGATAAGAAGCAGAGTAAGTGTAATAAGTAATTTGATATTGCCAAAGAGATGGCCTAGCTCTTGCTCTTGACATGTAGGAGTGATCTCTAAAGTCAGTGTCACAATGACACAATGTGACAGGGGCTGTTTACTCTAGAAGGATAATAAATTACCCTAGAGATAAAAAGGTTTTGGGTCACATAGGATTAGTGAATATAGAGACTGAGATTAAGCACATAGATAATTAATAAACTACACAATGAAGTTCCAGTAATAACTCTGGGCACTGAAGCTCAGGTAAACTTTCCTGGTTGGCAGTTATCTCATGTATGAAAATACACAAAATCTGGAAGAATAATATGTCCTTACTGCAAATATAAAGGAGACAAGTAAAGCTCCATATTTGAATTTCCTTGGGCTCTTTCATATGTGTCTCTTCCTTTACTGATCTTAATCTGACTCTTTTCCTTGGAGTAAAATATAACAGCTTTCAGCAAGGTGAAATATCAAAAACAGGAGGGATCAGACAGTCGTATGAACATTTAGTGGAAATAAAATGATCAGACATGAACACCAAACCCAAAGTCAATGACAACAGAATCGATGCCCAATCTACAACAAGATGTACAAATGGGGACCAGTTACACTAGCATTATGGGGGCTATAGGAGGGAGAAATGGAATGCGTGCTGGGAACAGGGGTGGAGGGAGGACAACATTGGTAGTGGGAATGCCCCTCATTCATTGTCACTATGTGCCTGAAATATTACTGTGAAAGATTTGTAATTCACTTTGCCCACAAAAAAAAAGCAGTAAGGAAACAGGGGACCTTGGTGAAGAGCAACATACACTGTGAAAAGACAGGTGTTGGTGTATGCATGACTGAAATTCAATCACCAATAATTTTGTAATGGCATATATCATCATTTTTAATCTTCAATTAACACTCTCTTTTTTTTTCCATTTTACAGATGAGGAATTCAGACACATGAGGGTAAGGCATTTGTATAATAAGGCCCTGGTACTTGAACCCTTATGTAGAAATTCCTGCTTTCTAAAAAATTCAATTTGCTGCATCTCATAAGTAAATTTTGGGATCTGGGAAAACTAAAACTTTAAATACAGTGGGAAACCTGTATTTAAGAAAGCTGTGTATTCACAGCCACTCTGGCCCCTCATTTCCTGATTTTAATCATAAATTGTAGCATAAATTCATTACAATGTTAGCTCTTGTTTGTTGAGATGAGGGAAAGTTTGGAAATACAGTATTAACATAATTAGACAAGGAGGGATAGGACTAAAGTGATTCTAATTCCTGGGGAGTCTAGATTAACAAACCCAAACCTGATCCTGTCAATTGATTAGAACCAACCATCGCTAGTTGACAGCTTGAGTTAAATCCTGCTTTATGTATTTGTCTTCTCTGAAAGTCTTCTTTTTTGGCAGGCAGTGCTTAGTATTGTCTATTTCAAATAATGTTTGAGCAAATAAATTCTCTCAAATTTTCTTGTGCTTCAGGTTTGCCTTCCACCTTGGGGTTGGGGTGAATGGGGTACTTCGGGTTTACAACTGACTCTATACTCAGGGATAACTTCTATAACCATATGGAATGAAAGGATAAAATCTGGGTCAGCTGTAAGGAAAGCTACCCTATCTTCTGTCATATCTCTCAGTTCTCTTTAGTTTATTTTTCTTAACAAGGAATAAACATGAATAAATTTTTAAAAATTTCTATACTTCTGTGCTTCAATTAGATTATTAGAGTATTTGATGTTTGGAAAACTCACAATAACAATTTTCTGTTCATATATATGGGTCAAGAAACACTAGCAAGCTGTCAGCTGTCATATCATATCCATCCTTTTTCTAATTTCTTGATTTTTTTTTTTTTTGGTTTTTGGGCAACATCCAGTGACTCTCAGTGGTATCTCTTGGCTATGAGCTCAGAAATTGCTCCTGGCTTGGGGAACCATATGTGACTCTTGGGGATCTAACCACAGTCCATCCTAAGTTAGCATGTGCAAGGCAAATGCCCTACCACTGCGCCGCCACTCTGGCACCTCATTTCCTGATTTTAATCAACCAGATGGAAGAAGTTAGATCTTCAGTGCACTAACCACCTTGAATAATGTTGCCTAACTTCTTTCTTGGCCAAGGGCATATTTATAAAAAAAATTGTACTTTATTTAGACTTTTATTATTGGATTGCTAGAAAATAGCTTTAGTTTTCTTATCTAAAATGTGAGTGAAATAGTTATGTTAGTCCTACCTAATATTATCCCTAGTTTCTTGTCAATTGCCTATGCTTGAATAATATAATTTCATTGACTTTGGCCAATTTTTTTCCTCAGCAAAGTTTCAGCAAAATTACTTTAAATGAAGCATTTCTTATACTTTCTGTATAAAGTACTCTTCTAAAGTTTTTACCTATATTTCCTTATTTACTTCTAATAGTACCTGGTATATGTATGAAAATTACTTGGTAATGGTTGTCAGAAGAAGAATGGGTAAAAGAAAGGGGGAGGGTGGTAGGAAAAACGAAGGAAGGGACGGAAGAAGGGAGAAGAGAAGGAGGGAAAAGAGAATGGGAGGGAAAAAGAGAATGGGTAACAAAAATGGAAGTATTGAGATTGATAAATTTAGGATCCTTTTTTTTTCATAGGGGATACACAAGGTGCTACAGGTGTATATCCCAAAGTGCTTGGGCCTGCACAGACCATAGTTGGCTATATAAGGGGTGTACCTTGCTGTAATGGAATGGGAAGAATTCATTTTAGGGCCTCTCAAATACACTGTACACGTGTTCTTTCCCTGGTTCCAATTTGGTATCTTCTTTATTTGTCACAAAATTGCAATGAGGTTTGCATCTTCTTCATGATTAATGAAATGGAGCACTTTTTCATGTGCCTTTTGGGCATTTGTATTTCTTCTTTGAGGAAGTGTCTGCTCATTTCTTCTCCCCAACTTTTAATGAATTAGACTTTTTTTCTTGTTAAGTTCTGTCAGTACCTTGTATATCTTAGGTATTATCTAAGCCAAATTATTATCTTAGATATTACTAAAGCCAAATTATTACTTAGATATTATCTAAGATATCTGATGGGTGGTCTTTGTATTCTAGTCACTATTTCCTTCAAGTTTTGTTTATCTCTGCTTCCACTTGTTGGACAGTTTCCTTGACGGAGGCCTTTAGTCTCAGCGTCATGAAGTGTTTTACCTTCTATATACCTTATGGTTCAGGTCTGATATCAAAGTCTTTAATCCATTTGGATTTGACCTTTGTGCATGGTGTTTGATGGCGGTCCGAGTTTGTTTTTATGCCTGTGTCTAACCAGTTGTCCCAACACTACTTGTTGAAGAGGCTTTCCTTGTTCCACTTTGCATTTCTGGCTCCTTTATCAAAGATTAATTGGTTGAATGTCTGGGAGGCATTATCTGAATACACAGGTCTATTCCATTGATCTGAGGGTCTGTCTTTATCCCAATACCATGCAAATAAAAACGACAGTGAGCTACCATCTCATGCCACAGAGACTGGCACACATCACAAAAAATAAGAACAGGGGCTAAAGTGGTGGTGCAGTGGTAGGGTGCTTGCCTTGCATGCAGCTGACCCAGGATGGATCTGGTTCAATCCCTTGCATCCCATATAGTTCTGTGAGTCAAGCCAGGAGCGAGTTCTGTGATTGAGCACAGAAATCAAATAAAGCAAAAAAAAATTAAAAAGCAAATAAAGTTGGCTATTCAATTTGAGGAATTTAGTTCATTATATATAGTATTGTAAAGTCTTCATTTTCATCTCTAGCTGTTCAGATTTTAGAGATAAAAAGTAAACATTGATATTTAAAACATTTTCAAACATATGCTACCAATTAAAAGAGAAAAGCAAGTGATAATTGATTGATTTCTGATCTATAAGAACTAGTTGAAAAATATGCCTTCCATTAAAACATTAAATTTCAGAGATTTATCTTAAATATTTCTTAAGAAACAGTTTCTTAAAATTTCATTAACTCAACAATTAAAATTGACTATTTGCTTCCTGGGCTTCGGGAGTTCCTAGCAGCATGGGGGTGGAAAGGCCTCTTTCCTGTCTGAGGCCTACCTAGACAGGCCGGGGGGCTGGGGGGTTGCAGAACTTCAGAGACCCCAGCACCCCTCTGCCGCCTTGCTCCCGATCTCCAGGGCTTCCCCGGGTCACAAGCCTGGGCGAGCCAGCGAGGTGGGTCCCCTGTTGGAGCTCGAAGGTACCCCAGCCTTTCTCCCATTCCCCGCTCAGTTCCTTAGGGTGGGTCTGGGTGGGGCTCTGAACTTCCCTTACCAGCTTCTTGAAGCAGTCAAGGTGTGGTGGCACAAGCAGTAAGACATCTGCCTTGAACGACTGCTGTTCAATCCCCTGGCGTCCCATATGGTCCCTCAAGACAGGAGCGATTTCTGAGCACACAGCCAGGAGTAACCCCTGAGCATCATAGGATGTGGCCCCAAAACAAACAAAGATTATACATACAGAGACATTTTAGATAATGAACTCAATTTAGATCTTAAAGTATCAAGCTACATATACCATCTCAGGAAATTTCTAAAATATATACATCGGAATTTTATCAATAAATATTATGTAGAAGCACTCGTTAGTATAATAGTCCCATAAACTATTAGAAATTTACATAAGCAGAGAAAAAGTAATTTAAGGGGACATAAGGAAAAATAATTATTTAGCATGAAACTTGAAATAACCTGATATCTACATGATTGTTTTGTACTAATTATGCCTCAACATGTGCTTAGTAATGTTGCTAACATTTTCTGGGTCTCAAAATTGTTTAGCACCTATATGAATGCCATTCTTGTTGAAAGTGGATGTTAAGTGAATTTAATCTAGTCAATTTAATCTTTTGGAAGTTAAGAAAAAGGAAATAGAGGAAAAGTTATACTCTTTTTCTGAGGGCATTTATTGCTATGAGTATATTTACTCCTACTTTTTCTGATTATAGGGAAGGAAAATGGAACAATACACAAATACATGTCAGAATTCGAGTGATGATATATTTATGCATAATATATAGATATGTCCATATATGTAGGTATTACCAAGTAAATATAATGTGTAATATAAATTATAAAGTGACAATTAGATTTATATATAAGTATTTGAAGTGGCATAGGTCTTTATCTTGGAAAAAATTTAGATTTTTAGTTAAATATATTAACTTTAGGCCCCAGAAGAACATGGAGGACTGAGGGGACCTCTTCCTGCTTCTATCTGTCCTGATTTCTTGGACCTCTCCTTTGAGAACAGAGCCCTGGGAAGC
>PVKC010047500.1:0-11058 GCA_004027635.1 Crocidura indochinensis | reverse complement strand
ACTTTTAATTTGGCTCTTCTGTGTGCCAGGTAGCCGCTCCAGGAGTCAGTACTCTGCTACTATCCTCTGTCAGTGCGTGCCCTGTGTGACTCTCAAAATAAATTTCAATCGTGGTTTTGGCGAGATTTGGCTCAGTTGAAAAAAAGGTTGCCAACCACTGAAGACAAACAATATTCATTTTCCCAAATAATAAATACTAAAGATCCATGAACTTCCCTGAATGCTAAAAGTCTCAGTCACCTTTACTTTCTATGCAGTCTGAACCTAATTTTACTATTTAATGATTTATTTAATCTCGATTACCAAACCCCATTTTCCCAGAAGATCTCAGATTCTGAGAAAACAGTCCACGTTTTTCTGCCTAGGGCAATGATGACCAACTTTAGAGATCTAATTTTGAATTGTGTGAGGAGACATAGAAATCTAGGAGATTTCCGGCAAAGAGTGACAAGTACAGTGAGTAGGGAGGTTGCTTTAGATGTCTTACACATGACTGACCTGGGTTGCATCCCCACCATTAAATATGGTCCCCCCAAGCCTACCAGGGGTGATACCTGAGTGCAAAGCCCAGGAGTAAAACCTGAACACCATTGGTGTGGAAAAAAAAACCCAAAAACTAAAAAGTCTAGAATTCAAATTTCAAACCTGAGGAACAGTAGATCTTAAGTAAAATTTAGCCATCTCAATAAAACACACTAAAAAATGAATATGGCCAGAGAGATGACTTAAAGAGCTAAAGTTAATTTCCTTAAGCATCTAGTCTCCCAAGCAGCAACAAGATGAGCCCCAACAATACTGGGTGAAGTAACCTAAAAGCCAAATTGAAAGAATAGTACCTGTTTATATACTAAACTCTTTAAAAAAAATCAAATATTGGGGGCCAGAGAGATAGCACAGCATTAGGGCATTTGCCTTGCATGCAGCCGATCGGGGTGGCCAACCCAGGATGAACCCAGGTTCAATTATCATATGGTCCCCAAAGCCTGCCAGGAGCAATTTCTGAGCACAGAACCAGAAGTAACTCATGAGCACATCAGTTTGTGGCCCAAAAACAAAAACAAAAAAGTCAAATGCAACAAAATTATTAATTATTAAAAAGGTTAAATTCAAGTTAACTATAGAGTCTCCGAGTGCAATAAATTCATACACAAAGTTTTATCTACACTCACATGCATAATACATTTTAATATAAGGCATCACATTAAGCAGTATTTACCCTCCTAAAAATATAAGCTAAAACTAAAGCAAAAATAAGCATGTCTTTGTATACAGCTCCTTGTTTTCCATATACCCATACTCATTTTAATGTCACAATGCTTCAAACAATAAAAAGTTGTAATAGTGAAAGCAATAGAAATTGAACAAATACATCTATAATAAAAAAGGAAACTATTTTGAACACCCTTTCAAAAATGTGAATTCATTTTCTTGTATCTTATCATCAAGCAACTTAATGAAGGTCTTATTTACTCTTTAGAAACTACAGTTCATTTCAAACAAAGCGCCAATTGTTGGGGTGGACTAGCCAGAGCAGCCTCAGACTGGAAATCCCGCCATTAAGCACTGTACAACCTTGAGCAAGTCACAGGATCTCAACCCACAAAAATGCGTTGCCAATATGTACTTTATTTAGAATTTACCAGCGTCTTAATTTTAGGAAACTAAATCCTTTGATTCCCCTTATTTGTGTATCCCTTGATTGCTGTCTTAGACACAAAAAGAGGCAAATAAGTTTCACTAGCTTCTTCATACAGACCAGTCTAGAAGTAAATATAGCTTCAGTGCTCTCAAATAGATTGACTAAAGGAACAATATGCAAACAAAGATGCTTGCAAATGGCTCAGGATTGAACTGGTAAAATGTCTGCTGTCTTTACTGTAAACCCACAAAACTGAGCTCTGTTAAGAGCAACATTTCTTTCAAAAAACAAGAAATAGTAATAACTGTTTTTTTTTAAGTTTTACCTTTCCCCTGAACAGCCTTCAAGCACTTAGAAAGTTACTAGTTACCAAAGAACTACCTAATATCATCAGTTCATAAATAATTTGGAAAGTTTATTTCCAAAACAAAATATTTGTAATTACTGTATACCCAGATTTACTTTCGATTCAGTGTGAATTGCATAACAATTTTTCTAATAGTCAATTAATCTTTCTAGTCTTTTATTCTTTACTTAATAATCTCCTTTACTTAGAACCATTCCTTTCACTTAACAATTCTATTTAAAAGTTCTATTTTTTAAACTAAATGTTCAGAATCATTCCATTCACTCAAAAGGAAAAGAAAGACAGTGAGTAACACACCTATTAACTCAATTGTCCCAAAACTTGATCTTAGCTAATTTAGCAAAACCAAAGTCGTGGCCCTCTAAATTTTTCTCTTAGCACCCTAGTTACCCATAAATATAATATAGTAAAATCCTAGCTACCTTCATAACTACAATTGGTTTTTAAAAAGTAAAATCTGACATAGTTAAAGAAACAAAATAAAACCTCTTTTATTCTTATCATAAAGAGAAAAGGGAGGAAATCACACAAATTACTAATGATGTTTTATTAAGAAGATCTAACTTTCCAGAGTTTGAATGCTTTGTTCAAGTAGTTAAGTGTAAGCAAGCATGTGACTGATTGCACATTTTTTCAGAGTTAAAGAACACATTCAGCCATGTTCTTCAACAGGTAAGAGCCACCCTCAGTTTATCAGCTCAGAAAATAGCCAGAAGCAAACACAAAATCACAGCAAGTTACCTTCAAATAGTCTCCTCTTTAGATACTGTCCTTGAGCTCGAAAATAAAAAAGCAATCCGGCAAGTTTTATGCTGTTAAAATGGCTCCTGTAGATTGGGGAAGTGGTGTCTGTGCTTCAGCTTATGAGTCATACGTGAAACTAAGTGTTTCTAAGGGAGGCACGCCCATGTTGCTGTGAACCCAATTATTCTGCTAGGTCAAACATGCAAATCTACAGGTAAAAAAAAAAACAGAGAGAGGGATAGGAAAAGTAGAGAGGCAGAGCCAAGGATCAAAATCTACCTTGATTAAACCATTAACTAGCACATTAATTACCATAATTTAAATGTAACAATAAAACAATCTATAGCAAAGAAAAATTAAAAATCATGCTGAGCTTAAAAATCTCCAATTTTAAAAATTATTTTAGCATTGAGTTAATTTAAGTATGAAAATAAAAATGTAAGGGAAGGACTGAAAGGGAGACACAAACTTTCTGGCTTTTAATTTAACAATGGACTGACAAGTCTAACCTGGCTACTCATTAACCCTTATATGAAGGAGGTATATTGCTATGTAATCTGAAAAAGCTAGCAAACTGCAATATCAGATGCAGATTTCTAAGTTTACTAAACAGATAAAATCCACTTAAAATTCAAAGTTCAGTGCCAAAGTAAGTCTGGCTTTTAAAATTAAAAAGAAAGGAATAAAAATGGAATTTAAGGCTTAGAAACTAAAATCTGACATAGCAAAAATTATTTTAAATATAATTGTAAGCTTTATAAAAATCTATTTTAAAAAATTATCAATGCAAAGATGGCTCATTATCCTAACATCCAAGCAAGTCACTATTTTCTTTACTTTTCAAACAAAAATTTCCACAAATCAGAGCTTTGCCTGTGTCAGTAATCCCACTAAAAGCCTAAGAATATCAACAAAAAACTCTAGTAGGTCTTACTAAATTATCTTACCTCTGAAAAGGTACCGAAGCAGTTGAAACATTTTTATCACTATTAACCTTGAGTTCTCAGTGAATAAATATTATTCTAAGAACATAAACTGAAAAATAGCCATAAATGAAAGCGCTTCCAAAAATGCTCTAAGTTATAAATGTATTTATTTAAAAGTAAATTTTAAAAACGTTTAAAAAATGCTTTAAATCAAGTTCAAACACTACCCAACCTTTATCCTAATATTTTACAAAAACGAAATATAAATAGCAAGCATTCTTCCTTAAATGAATTATTTGAAAAAAAAAATTATCCTGGGGCTGGAGTCATAGCACAGCAGGTAGGGCGTTTGCCTTGCATGCCACTGACCCAGGTTCAATATTCAGCATCCCAAATGGTCTCCTAAGCCACCAGGAGTGATTTCTGAGTGTAGAGCCAGGAGAAACCCCTGAGCACCACTGGGTGTGGTCCAACAACCAAAAGAAAATTATTCTATCTTATTATAGTACAGATAGACTGTCACTGACTTAAGAACTTTACAAACTGCTTCAAAACATGATTATAAACCACCTTTCAGTTCATTAAAGTACCTATTTATTTCAACCCTTGATAGCTATTTTACTATCATTTTCTATTATCCACTGTTTAATGACTTATCATTTAAAAATGCTTTTGATGTCCTTTTTCCGTATGGTTAAATGTCAAATTTAGCTTTAAGTATGTTTATCTAGAATGACTTAATAACAACACAAAACTAAGAAAATAGATGTTCTGAATAGTCACAGGATATGTTTACTGGAAAACCTCTAGTTTCCCTTTTTGTAAAATAAAAAAAGCCCTAATTTCCCAGAATTAGTATCAGGAGTCTAATAATTTCACTACCTTTTAGTAGGTAGTGTAGATGTGTAGTAGATATTTAGTAGATATGTTTACTGAAAAACCTCTCGTTTCCTTTTTGTAAAATAAAAAACCTCTAATTTCCCAGAATTAGTACCAGGAGTCTAATAATTTCACTACCTTTTAACTAATCAGAAATAGAAATTGCGGGCCCGGAGAGATAGCACAGCGGCGTTTGCCTTACAAGCCGTTCCAGGACCAAAGGTGGTTGGTTCGAATCCCGGTGTCCCATATGGTCCCCCGTGCCTGTCAGGAGCTATCTCTGAGCATACAGCCAGGAGTAACCCCTGAGCACCACTGGGTGTGACCCAAAAACCAAAAAAAAAAAAAAAAAGAAATAGAAATTGCAGAGCTGGAGCAATAAATAGTACAGGAATAGGAAGCTTGCCTTGTAGGTGGTCAACCTAGATTTGATCCTGGGTACCCAATATTGATCTTCTGAGCTTGGTCACTCAGGAGTGATCCCTGAGTATAGAGCTAGGAGTAAGCTCTGACCTGAGCAAGCCAAGTATGATCCCCCACCACACCCCCAATCACCTTGCAAAAAGAAATAGAAATCACAAAGGGTAAAAGAAAAAAAAAGTGCAAGGATGATATAAAAATAAACAAGTGACAGATAAGTTAAGATCAAAACTTACTGGAGTTAATAAAAAGTTAAATAAAGCTTTAAAGGGGATCAGAAGCCATAGTATGTCAAGATAGCTTATATAATCCCTAAATATATCAGGATAAACTGCCTCAAGCCAACATTATTTCTGATAAAGGTTTTTAAAAGATAAAGTTAGTGTGTGGAGTTTCATTGTTTTTTTTTTGGGGGGGGGCACACCCATTTGATGCTCAGGGGTTACTCCTGGCTCAGAAATTGCCCCTGGCTTGGGGGGACCATATGGGATGCTGGGGGATCGAACTCCAGTCCTTCCTTGGCTAGCGCTTGCAAGGCAGACACCTTACCTCTAGCGCCACCTCTCCGGGTATTGTTTTTTATTTTGAGGTCACATCCAACAGTACTCATTGGCTACACCCATGACACTAGTATTCAGGGGACCATGTGCAGTCCTGGCCTTCAGCATGCAAGGCATGAAGCTCAGCTCTTCAGTTTCTTCCCAATAGTAAAATATGTTTTTAGTAAATATAAACAGATAAGTAAGATAAGTTTAGTAAGTATAAACAGACAAGCTTCCGGTATTGAGAAAATCCATTTGTATTAAAGTTCATAATAATAATGACAGATTTTTAGAATATGATTTAAAAGAGTATTTTGGATTTTGTCATTTATTTTCTCCTCCCATTTGTGACAGGGTTACACACTTGGTTGTGAAGCTCAAACATTTAAGTTGTTATGCTTCAACACGTCACTGTGGTGTATTGGTGATTGTGCACTTTGTTAGGGCACTGTGGGTCATATATGGCCATGTTACTAGGAAGGTTCTCAACTCATGGTGCAGAACTGGGATAGAACTTGTAGCATCATGCCTGCAAGGCAGCCCTATGCCCCTGAGATATCCCTAGGCCTGTGATTTTGCAATTTAAAAGATTTAAAGGAATTTGGTCACAAGTTAAATAAGGTAAGAGAGGATAAGTGCAGTTATTCCTCTTCAACAGAAGCCAATATTTCAGCTATTCCTAAGAAGGAAATCCCAGAGTTACAGTTAAGATAAAAAGATTGACCTCTGGTGAGAGGTACCCATTTTAGTATTATTTTATTACCTATAAGAGTAGACTTTTTTTCCAATTTAAACACCATGGTTAAAAGGTTGTTCATGCTATATGTTTGTAGTAGTTGATCATGACTGAATTACAGTCATACAATGTATAACAACCTTCACCAGTGCACATTTCCCACCACCAGAGTCAACAGGTTCTCTTTCACCATCCCTGATGCCCTCTTCCCTCCCACCCATTCTTTCCCACCTGCTTCTGGTTAAGTATTTTACTTCTCTCTTTCTCTTTCCTTTCCCTTCCTCCCCTCCTCTTTCTGTTCTCCATCCCTCCCATCCATCCTCCCTCTCTCTCTTTCTCTCCATTTCTCCCCCTTCCCTCTCTCTTTTCTTTTTTGACATTGTGGTGTGCACTACTGCTAATGAAGGGGTGCCACAAATATTCTTTTCATATTAGACCCAACTCTAACTCTAACTGCACTCTCAGCTCTTTGTGGCAAGCTTCCTACCATGGACTGGTTCTACTAATCCTCATCTCTATTGTCTTTGGATATCAATCACACACTGTCTTTTATTTTCCTTATATCCCATAGATGAGTGAGATTATTCTCTTTTTCCCTCTTCCTCTGATGCATTTAATTCAGCATAATACTCTCCATGTCCATCCATGTATAAGCAAATTTCAGTATTTAATTTTTCTTAATGGATGCATAGTATTCCATTGTGTAGATGTACCAATTTCTTTAGTCACTCATCTGTTGTTGGGCACCTGGGTTGCTTCCAGATTCTGGCTATTGGAAATAGTTCTGTGATTAACATAGAAGTGCAGAGGGCACTTTTGTAATTTTTTTGTAGTTCCTAGGGGATATCATTAAGAGTTATTCATGTCAAATATTTACTGATAATAAACCATAAATAAAATTTATTTTTAAGGGGCCGGGCGGTGGCACTGGAGATAAGGTTCCTGCGCTAACCTAGGACGGACCGCGGTTCGATCCCACGGTTCCCCATATGGTCCCCCGTGCCTGCCAGGAGCGACTTCTGAGTGAATAGCCAGGAGTAACCCCTAAGCGTCACCGGGTGTGACCCAAAAACCCAAAAAAAAAAATTTATTTTTAAAAAGCACCAAATTCAGTTAAATGTTTAATAAGCCACATGCTATACTTACTAGAGTCAGTTTCGCTGTATATAAAATATACCTCAATAAATGTAAGTCATAAAAGAAGTACACTTCATTTGCATAAAATGCAGAATATAGTACTGAGTACTTAGCAAGTAATTCAAAACTGTAAGTTTTATTATGCTACAAGGAGAAACAAGTAGCAAGCATTTTAGTGGATACGCTTTAAATCTCTAACATCTAAATTAATAAAATATAATACTTTATATTTATAGATAAAATATATCTAAATACACTGCTCATGATTATTTCTAAAATTAATTATATTTAAAAGTGGGTTTATCATGTAGGTATGTAGCATTCTAAAGTTGTAGTTTCCAGTAGAAACACTGAACTATTTTTCTGGAGGGGTCCCCACCATGTGGTGCTAAGGGATTATCTTGGTTTATGCCCACGGATCACTTTTGACAGAGTACAAGGGACCACATGGGTGCCAAGGATCAAACCCAGGCTGGCCACATGCAAGGCAAGTGCCCTAGTGGCTATACTATACCTCTAGTCCAATATTTGGCATTTGTATACAAATACTTGGCTAAAAAAAATGAGGCCAAGTGAATGAAATTATGAGATACCAACATTTAAGATGTGGTTAATTTATTGCTTTAAACTAGAATTCATACATACTGGGCTTGAAAGAGATAATGCTGGATGCAAGGTGTTTACCTTGTATGAGGTCAACCACAGTTCAATCCCTAGCCTGGGAGGATTACAGGAAAAAAGCAACCCTAAGCACTGTAGGGAGTAACATTAAATAAGTCAAATAGATCTCATGGGGTAGTGCTCAAAGGACTAAAGAATATGTTCCCTAGCACGGCATGGTTTTCAGAACCCCTTCATGCTCACTTTGTACCTTCCAAATGAAAGGAAAAACTTTTTTTCCTTTTCCAAAGGAAAGCAAAATAAAACAAACAAAACCCCACAATGATCCAGTCCAACCTCAATTTAAGAAGAAACAGTCTATCAAAAAACTAAATTTGAGGGGCCGGAGAGATAGCATGGAGGTAAGGCGCTTGCCTTTCATGCAAAAGGATGGTGGTTCAAATACTGCCATCCCATACGGTCCCCTGTGCCTGCCAGGGGCGATTTTTAGCATAGAGCCAGGAATAACCCCTGAGCACTGCCAGGTGTGACCCAAAAATAAAAACAAACAAACAAACAAACAAGCAAAAAACTAAATTTGAGGCCAGAGTGATAGTACAGCACATAGAGTGCTTGCAGTGGGTGTGACTGACCTGGGTTGGTTCCCCAGTCCCCGATATGGTCCACAGATTCTGTCAGGAGTGATCCCTGAGCACAGAGTCAGGAATAATCCCTGAGCACAACTTGTATTATTCAAAAACAAACAAACAAACAAAAAAGAAAAGGAAACCAACTTGAGCATATAAAATTAATGCCTGATTTGAAGTATATTTATCCATTCTTTAATTTGACAAGTATTTACTAACCATGAACTGTGCCAGGCAAAGTTCAAGGCCCTTATTATATAGAAGTGAACAAAGATATCTTGTTGATAAGTGATTTCTACTCAAATGATACTAATACTTTAACAAAATAAGATAAATTTAATTAAATAGAAGTGTTAAAATTATAAATAATATGTTGGTGTTAATGATAAGGGAAAATAGAAAAAAATAGCAAAGATTAACATTTTAGAAAGATTAGGAAGGACTTGTCTTTTCCAGACCATTTCTTTTTTTTGTTTTTTGTTTGTTTTGTTTTTTTTGGGCCACACCCATTTGATGCTCAGGGGTTACTCCTGGCTAAGCACTCTGAAATTGCC
The DNA here is from genome assembly GCA_004027635.1 of Crocidura indochinensis. Lineage (NCBI taxonomy): Eukaryota > Metazoa > Chordata > Mammalia > Eulipotyphla > Soricidae > Crocidura > Crocidura indochinensis. The sequence continues at coordinate 1,867 of PVKC010047500.1, read as the reverse complement.
CCTGGCTTGGGGGGACCGTATGGGACCCTGGGGGATCCAACCTCGGTCCTTCCTTGGCTAGCACTTGCAAGGCAGACACCTTACTTCTAGCACCCCTCCAGACCATTTCTAAGTAAAGACTTCTAGTCATGCAGGCACATTTAAGGAAGAAAGTTTTAGGAGGAATAAAACCTGTGTAAAGACTCTGCAGGAACCCTGTCAAGGGCTCAAGGAAAGCAAGATCACTATGGTTCTTTTGTGTAATTGGAGGAAGTATACTTAGAACTACAGAAGAACCTCATTATTGGCCTTAACTGAAAGTTAAAAGTTTGAATTTTTATTGAATATATCAATCGTTTATTTGGCTGCTGTGTCAAAAAGAGAGTGCAGAAGTCTAAGGATGGAAGAAGATAATGCAACTACCCAAAAAAGATAGAGTATAAACAAAAGGGAAAATACAATCATGGGCATGTCGAGGGAGAAATGTCCAACACAATTTTGGAATAGATGAAAAAGAGGTTATAAGAGCAAAAGAGGGGGCCAGGCGGTGGCGCTGGAGGTAAGGTGCCTGCCTTGCCTGCGCTAGCCTTGGATGGACTGCGGTTCAATCCCCCGGCTCCCATATGGTCCCCCAAGCCAGGAGCAACTTCTGAGTGCATAGCCAGGAGTAACCCCTGAGCGTCACAGGGTGTGGCTCAAAAACCAAAAAAAAAAAAAAAAAGGAGCAAAAGAAAGGCTTCTAACTCCATTTTTGACAACTAGAAAGTTATAGTAGCCAAATTGATAAGAAACAATAACTATAGGGATAGTATGGAGAAATATCAGGAATTCAGTTTTTACCATATTGTCAGAAATGTTCCTTGTGGAAATGTCAAATTGAGTTTAGACTGCATAATCTCACAGATGGTAGTAGAGGGCAGATAAATTTGAAGTCATTAGCGTATATATGATAAACATATACATCTGGATGAACGTTACTAAAGGTACAGCTATTAATGGTAAAAAAAAAATAGTGCTTTTTGGAAATTCCTATGTATGTTTGTTTTGGAGAGGATTGAGGAGATCACAGTGCCCAAGGCTTTATTCCTGATTCAGGTATCACTCCTTGAGCACAGAGCCAGGAATAGGACTTGGAAAACTGTATGTCGTGCTGGGTTTCAAATCTGGGTCAAAAACAGGTTAGCCATATTCAAGGCAAACGCCCTATCCACTATACTAATTCTCCATCCAGGACATTCCTATAAGTACAGAAGTCAGAAAGGTGAGATAGAACTAGCAAAACCACTGAAAAGGATTATACCCAGAAACAAGGCAAGAAAACATCGTAAATATTTTACTGGCCTAGAAGTCAAATAAAATGTTTCCAAAAGAAAGTCATAAACAAGTGTGCCCAACTCTGATGGCAAATCTATTAAGATGCAGTCTAGGGAAGTAGAGAAAGCTGAACTTAGCAACACAGACCTCACCACTGACTTTCAAAGAACTGTCATAGTAGTAGACATTAATTTTAAAAAGACACCTAAATTGAGTATTAGAAAGAATGAGAAGTAAGTGGAATAGCTGAGTGAAATAAGTCAGAGGGAGACAGAGAGAGAGAGACGCAGAATAGTCTTACTCATCTATGGGTTTTAAAGAAAATAAAAGTCATTTTTGCAACAATCATCAGAGACAATGAAAGGAGGACTGGAACTTCCAGCTCACTTCATGAAGCTCACCACAAAGAGTGGTGAGTGCAGTTATAGAAATAACTACACAGAAAACTACCATAATCACGTGAATGAATGAGAGAACTGGAAAGCCTGTCTGGAGTACAGGTGTGGGTGGGGTGGGAGGGAGGGAGACTTGGGACATTGGTGGTGGGAATGTTGCACTGGTGAAGGGGGTGTTC
>PVKC010047499.1:0-11052 GCA_004027635.1 Crocidura indochinensis | reverse complement strand
CACATCTTAGTGATCCACTCATCTGTTGTTGGGCATCGAGGTTGGTTCCAAGACTTGGCAATTATGCTGAGTGCTGCGGTAAATATTGGGGTGCACACATATTTTGGGATGTATGTCCTTTCGTCTTGGGGGTAGATACCTAGGAGAGCAATTGCTGGGTCAAATGGTAGTTCGATTCTGAGATCCTTAAGCACTCTCCAGACTGTTCTCCATAGTGGTCGGACTAGGGGGCATTCCCACCCACAGTGGATGAGAATGCCTTTCATGCCGCATCCCCGCCAACATAGATTGTTCCCATTATTTTTGATGTGAGCCATCATCACTGGTGTGAGGTGGTACCTCATTGTTGTCTTGATTTGGATTTCCCTGATGATGAGTGAGGGTGAATATCATGTAAACCACTATGATTAAAATAAAATTTAAAAAAAAAAAGCTGTAACTATTGAATAAAAGTGTTTTTAAAAAGTCTTCCAAAACCTCAATACATATGAAGTTAGTTTTTTTTTTTAATCTCTGGATCTGAGTCAATTTTCTCTGTGTATTCTAGAGAAATATTTCAGTAAATAGCATAAAGTATGGGGCAATGGAGGAGTCTTTCATTAGGAAATTATTTAGATACTTCAGAATCTAAATATCAACATTGGGGAGCAATGTTGAAAGTTAATATTGAGAGAACAAAGGCAATATTTTGCTTTAGGATTCAAATTACTGTGTGTCTTTAAAAGTATGAAATGTAGCAGATTCTGGTGTCTCAAACAGAGGAAAACAACCCACCTTTTCGGTGCATATAATTTTTCTTATTTAAACTCCCATCTCTGTGCTCCCACAAATTCCTGGGAAAATGTTAATTCCACAAGAAACTCTTCTAACTTTAAAAAATATTTATTACTTTCATAGCCTAACCCCGAGGTCATAAATTACTGATTGTGTCTCTCCAAATCTGTATCCCCTCTCAGTACCATTGTGCATATCACATTACTGTGGAAACTAAGAAACAATAGAAATGCTGGGGAAAATATATTCATTTTAATGCCAGAGTCAAAACAAAGCTTTGAAATCTTGATAACCCATTTCAGGAGTGACAATTTATTTCTTTGGGAATTTCTTAGAAATGAGCAAATCACAAAATTTCAAATTTCAGTTTGGTATTCTGCTTTGCAAACTAAAAGATCTCTGTTACAGGTAGGGCTCCTCAAATACCAGCAAAGCACTCCAAAGACTTAATTTTTTCTTTTCATTTTCAATAATAAAATATGTATTTTGGTAACAATTTATTGACAATCTTTGTCAATATTGTTTTTAAAGGCAAGCCTACTAGCTTTTCTGCTTTTTCAGCATCCTTAAAGCAATGTGCTTCAACTCGGAATGTAACTCTTTGAAAGTAATAAATGAGCTATAGTATATTATATGATGATCAGAATGCTTATTAAAGGCTAATTACAGAATAACAAGTCATATCAATTGCATATCTTTTAGCTCTCAGTAATTATGTCATTAATAATCAGTTGTGTTTTTCATTACTCATATTACACTCTGTAGCTGGTTTCTATTACATAACTGTTTATCCTCAATAAATAGGTTTTAATAAGCACTTATATTTATATTCCATAAAATAACAGTCTTAATTAATCTAAGATGAATACTCATTTGGGAACTAAAATTCAAACTCCTGCCAAACATTCTATACACATGATTCATGTCAAATCAAATAGCAAAAGGTGAGCAATGTGCTAGAAAGCACATATTACAATAACTATTACACAGGAAGTTTGAAATACAATTTTTTCAAAACTTTAATTTTGAGACATTACTGAAAAGAGTATATTTCTTAAGACTTCATGAAAACATTTAAAAAATATTCTATGTGCTTCTTAGGAGAGGTATATCACTAAAACCAGAACTCTTCCATATGACTTGATTTTTCTTCAATTAAACTAAACAATATTACTTTCCTACGACACCAAAAAAGAACCTTTCTACTTCATTATAATTTTGGAAAGGCTTTTTATATTTAAAAGCAAAGTATTAAAATTTTATTTAACAGAAATATGTTAACCAAAACTAAGGTTTATAGTTTATTCTTTTACTTCTCAAAAGTGTCAAATTTTTGTGAAACCTACCATTCGAATTAATCAAAAAGGAAAATTTTTCTGGTTACAAAACTGATCTTTCTTATATTAAAATTTGAAAAATTATGTGCCCTACAGCTACCTTTTCAAAAAAAACATGAAAGAAAGAAAGAAGAAAAAGAAAACTCAGGTACTCCCTCAATTTAGTTTAACCAAAAAATTTAACCAAACAAATGCCTCAATTACTTCTGAAACTATTAGCCTGTGTTGTTCCAGTGCCATCCTTAGGGGTAATATGTTACATTTGGGAAACATTGTTTTAGAGGCTACCACAAATTGTAAAACTCCAAATGAGTAAAATACAGTTTTAAATTTAAAAAAAATTTTAATGTTTATCAGATCATTAAATCTCCTCCTCTTCATGAAGCTCTACTCTGAAGTTTAGAAGCTACAGGATGAGGAATATTCTAGAATTACTAAACCAGAAGCATACCCAAGATATCCCATGGGGAACATATTTTATATAGTCTTAGACCATTAACAAGCAGCTGATGGCAAAATCAACCTGTTGAAAACTTTGAAAGAGTGGACTTTATGATCAAGGAGCATAATCTAACTAGAGAAAACTTTGCTCAGGTAGGAAAATATACAATATCCTGGGGACATTAAGGTAAGAGGAAAGTCAAAGTCCTTGGACAGATTCCTCAACTTTCAACACCTATTTTTATTAGATATATTTTCTGGAATTCCCTGGTACATGTGACTATTGCTTTTTTAACATATTTTTTTTAATCTCTAGAAGCATCAAGAAACTTTCGGTATGTCTTTTTTTGTGTGGGGTCATGCTCAGGTTAGCATAGGAAGAGGACCACCCACATAGCCAAACTGGCATGTCTCTTTGTAAATTTCATTGTCAAAAGGACAAAGGAACTGTTTTAATGAAGTGTTTTTCGGTTGTCTTTTGTTTAATATTTTGCACAGGAAAAAGGAAAATGTTTCTTCAGTTCAGTTCTGAATCATATTTCCAATGGGACAGGCATTTTCGGGACAGTAAGTACTAAATTATAAATAACTTTCAATAAATTAAATTGTATTCTGGCTTTTTAGTTTCTTCTTCAGAAACATTTAGCCTTCAGAAGACTTAATTGTTCTTCAAGATAAAACGACAGTTGCTTCTTAAGTATATAAGGCAATTGGGCATATGTCAGTTAGAAAGTAGTGATGAGATAATATGGTGCAACATACTTCAGTAACAAACTCCACTGAACCAATAAATGCAAATGTATTCTAGCTTTCTGCCTCATGTCAACTAATTCAACTTGCAAAACTGGACAAGCTCTTTATTAGTATAAAGACATCCAATCATTGTTATAATTCAATGCTATCTTCTCATATTTAGGATGAAAGAGGCAAATGAGGGGTTATACCAATAATCAGAGGTCAGAAAATAAATACAAATCAAAATTGTCTAAGTATTATAGGTGAGTATGTTTGCACTTCATATTCCTTAGTTAAATATTCCTTTTCTCTATTTACTTTTTTTACAGATATGTGCCAAATTTTCATGAAAAGAAGTAAATGCAATATAATAGTCTGTATTTTACAGGCTACAGTCAAAGAACAGTTCAAAGAACAGAACTCTGATTTGTCTATCTCATTTGACAAAAAGCAATTTAAATTTTTCCTCAAGAGTTTGGGAATATTTTTTATGATCTTCTACAAAGAAGAATCATTTTCCAAAATGGTACTACAGTACCAAAGGAAATAGTGTCTTTTAACTGCTTTTCTTGAGATTTTTAGGATACAAAGGGATAAATAGTTTTGTACTAGGGTTTTTCTTTTCCTCTTCAAATAATCTTAAAGATAAGATAATTTACTTATAAATTATCCATAATTAGACACTTCTAAAATAAGAGAACAGAGGGGAAATTTCACCTTATTCTTTATTCTACAATCTTCTACATTTTAGTTCCACATTATTGTTTCAGAATGTTTGCAAGCAGTTTTTCCACATTCTGCCCTCATTTCCCTTTATTTCTATCAGAAAACCTAATCAGAAAAGAATCCTCTTATACTGAAATTTTAAAATGTTATTTACTTAAGAGCTAAAAGTATAAAGCAACACTATATAAAATCAGTGATAGAGCAATCTTAGCTCCTAAATGCATGCATAAAATATACAGAAATAAAGATATGTTAAAAATAACTTAACTTCTCATGAATTTTTATAAAATATATCTACTTTCCAGACTCTGTATGAAAGTATTCTTAAAATTCTTTGCTTTTCGTATTTAGTGATTGCTACGGTATGTGACTTTATTCATCTACTTACCACATCAGTACCTAAAGCCCAAAATAGAAACTTAATGTTTGATGAATCTTTAGTGGACAAAAGGATAAACTAAGTTCAAATAAGGTAAAATAAAATAAAGAAAAAGAGAGAAGATAAGTAAGAAGAATCAGAAAACATTACATAAGGATATTAGAACTATTTTTTTAGAGTAAGTCATAATGCAGTTTCTACAGCAAAAGATCAGTACTGCTTTCCTTATAGTTCTCCTGTTCTTTCCATCATCCCAAATTTTATAAAAACTATGTTACTGCATAGACTGTTAGGCAATTAGCAAACTATCCTCTGGGGAGAACCAAATGTGATTCTCATTTTAAGTGGAGACTCATTTTATGACCATAGATTTCTGTAATCAGAAAACAAACATTGAGCTTGAACCTGATGAGGATTTTTGCAGTATGGAATGTAAATTTTTTCCACCTGAACTTTTCATATCAATATAATAATGCGTCTAACTGTATAAATATTAAGATACATATTATAGGTCCTTTGCAAATTCTTCCCTGACTTCCCTAAACATATAATCTCTCCCTTCTCTGAATTCCAGAAGCACCTTGTCTACATTTTATGATATCTTTTCTACTTCCTACTTGATAATACTTTTATTTATGGACAAGTCAAATCTCTTTCATGTAAATCAAGCTAGACAAGTTTGAGCTCTGTATCCCACAAAAATTATTGATGGTGTCTTTTTCCATTGCTCCTTTCTATTAAAAGCATCCTTATCATATTTGTTTACTTACACTTATTTACTGATTTTGTAATTATTCTTGCTGATAAATACTTTGTATTTTAAAAAGGAATGACTCTGATAAAGAATCTAAGGAATTCAGATAATGTGACTATGGTATTAATTAAAAAGAAATCACTTATTTGAAAAGAAATTGATAACATGACAAGCAAAAATTGAGAACAAGATAAAAATAAATCTAGCTGTGCTTAGAGAGACTTTGCTTAATTTAAGATTAATAGGGGGTTATTAAATATACATATGAATAATAGAATAAATTTGGGCACCAAATAGTTCAATTTGAGATGCCTTCAGGACTCCACATGTATAGTTTTGAAGTCTTCACAAGAGTTTGAGGAAAATTCTGGAACATTTCACTGATAGAAGCAATCCTCTTCATCTAACAAAGGATGCTACAAGGATCTCGCTGGATCCAAGCATTGTCTTATCCCAGTCCCTCACACTTTCCTAAATGGTATGTATGCCCTCACTATTTTGCTGTCAAGTAAGCTGTATGATTATTTTTCTTGCAACATGAGTTTCTCTAAATATCAAATTGTGATTGTATATTGTAAAACATCCCTTGCACACCTTATCTTCAACTGTAGGTGAACAAATCTGAATCAGGGACACACATGAAATAACCCAAACCAGGCTGAGGGTAAAACATGTGTAGTCTAGAAGTCTTCTTCCTAGTATGGAGCCCCTGCTGTCTGCCAGAATTGCCATTTTTATTGAGTACAGAGTCCACCCCTGGTTGTAAACCCACCCAGGTTTACAAGGAAGACAATCTCTGTTTTGGGGCAAATACAAGTTGTAAACAAACATACAAACTAGGAATGATCATTGTTTTGGGTAAAATAAGGTGTAACCCAACAGTATATGATTGACTTTCCTCATGAGTGAAACCCAGCATCACTCATCACTATTGAGAAAGAAATTGATATTACAACAATCAAATGAGGGCATCTAATTTTTGTCATTCAGTTAGTTAACTATTGGTCAAAGAGTGACAGATATTCTTTATATCCCAAGATTTTTAGAGTGAACTATAATAGTTGGTACCACTTGAGTGCTATGTGATATGCAAAATAATTTTTTGTATTTTACTCTTTTAACTCCCACTGGAACCATTAAGCAACAGAAGACATTGGCTTAGTGAATTTTTAGATAGTGAAATATTGACCCCATTGAGTGTATGACAGTTTTTACAAATTTTCTGTTAATCAAGTCTTTTTTCAATAATTCCATTACCATTTAGTTGTAACAAGAAATATTAAGTAAATCATTTATATCTGTCAAGAAGTAGGCTTGTGGGAGGTTCGGAAACACGGTACAATGGTGGAGTCTTATACTAGTGGTGGAATTGATATTTAAACATTGGATATCAGAAATAGTCAACTACATTGTGAGCAACTCTGTAAATCACAATGTCTCAAAGAAATTTATTTTTAAATAATTAATTAATTTTTCTAAGTTCATTCTGCTAAGGAAATGCTGAACCAGTTTGAAATTAGTCTATTTAGAGGCCCAAGTGAAAAATACAGGAGGTTTTATGATTGCCTTGCATGTGATGAACCTGATTTCCATTCCAAGCTCTACACATGGTTATGCAGTCCTACCAGGAATGATTGCTGAGCTCAGAGCAAGGAATAAGCTCTGAGCCCATCTGGATATACCCCAAAACAAACAAAGAAATAAATAAGCAGGTCATTTGACTCCAAATTTTATATTTACTGATATTGAAGAACATTACCTCTGTTTAGAGTCAACTGAGTGACAATTTTAAGGTACTCATTGCGAGAGTAATTTCTTAGAGGAAAAAATTTTGCAACTGAGCCACAGTGTTAATAGAGGTATAAAGGTAATGAACTAGTCTTGTACTTTGCTGATGCAGTTTAGATTCTCAGTACCAAATAGTCCTCCACATACATCTAGGTGCAACCCTGGAAGTCTCTGTGTACTTCCTGGAAGAAGCAGCTAATCCCTGGCATCACAGAGCCCCCAAAACATCTTCATATAAAACCTCTAGTCCAAATAGCCAACAGTTACAAAGGCATCCCTGGCCTTCTGAGCCAAGGAGAAGGTCTGCAGAAATCAGGCAGCTGCTGGTATGAAAAGCTTTCTCACTAAAAATAAAATAAAATTCTCAAGGCAATGGTGACAGTTTGAGATTTGCTTTGCATGTGACAGATCCCGGGTTCAATCCTGAATACAGTCTCGAAGCACCACAGGAATTCATCAGCACAGAGCAATTAGTATGACCTGAGCACTGCTGACTGCATGACAGACAGACAGGCACATGTGTGTGCTCATGCACACACACATTCATTCACTCACATAGAATTTTAAAATCTTTAATATCCACACCTCTCAGCTTCACTACTAATAGCCAAAGTGACAGGATCTTGGAAGCAAGAGTGACAATAAGTTAAGTTTAAACCCAGTATGACCTGGAAACCCTAGACTGACAAAAAAAAGTTCTATCATACCCCCAAAACCTATTATGCTGTAAATTTATCATCTGGGAGGTTGAGTTTTTTGTTTTGAATAGGAAAAGAACTTCAATGAATGTGCTTCTTCTGAGATAGATCTTTCATAACTCCATTTACCCAGATTTATTTTTCATGAGGCATGAATTTTTTACAGATTATTTTTCAACATTTCCTTATAAGTAATTTTCTTAAAGAAAAATGCAATTATATATTCAAGGCCTTGAGCTATTTTGTCAAAAGAATTCATGCTTAAGTGAGGGCAGTCTGTTTTATGCTCACAGCTAACATTGAAAAACAACAGGTATGAATTATTACCCAATATTTCATGCTCCAACTCGTCTTTCTGCTTAATTGGAGCAATAAGTCCTAGGAATCACTGGAGTTTTTTCCTGACTGACGTCACCTTTCATTCTTGAAGCAAGATACTTACAAAGAAATCCTCAAAACAACAATGGAATATTCATTCCTGTGTACACCAACATATCTCCAGGTGTTACTTAAGAAATTTGCAGCTCTGGATTCTTCTTTGTCTGAAAATGCCCTGAGGACTACCATTACTTTTCTTGTTCTTTATTCAAAGTTTCTAGTGAATGAAATAACTGTGGTCCAGGGACAGACAAAACATTTTGAATAGATCCAGAATTAGTTCAACCTCTGGGCTAAGATGTTGTAGTCCTTCTACTTTCTTCCTTTGCTCTCTTCCCAGTCCCCCAGTAAATATAAAACCCTTCAATACTGAAAATTATTCTCTTTTAAGTTCTTTCTAGACTTCTGAAGAGTTGCTTCTCTTGAGTTCTAATCTTTGTTCAAGGACACTGATTCGATAGTGACCACATGAGATTTAAGGGGTTTGATTTCTTTGGGAGAATTTCTAAATAATATATATCTATGGCTAAAACACACAGTGCATGAGTTTAAATAAAGATGATCAAGAACAACATGTGTGCTAGTAAAGGCAACACAACTTCATAATGTTAAGTGAAATTAACATTTTAATGTGTTTGTCACTCTTCTTGGGACTTATACTATCTCACATAAACTCAGTAATAACCTCTTGAGAGAAAAATTAATGTTACTTTCACTTAACAAATGGTTTGAAGTCATTTGCTCAAGTCACACACTGGGAAGTGGTTGAGAAAGTCTTCTAAAACCAAAGTAGACAGTTAAAAAGCATTTTATTTCTTTAATCCATCCATTCATTGTAAACTTAATTCATGAAAGAAAGAAATAGATAAAGAGTGATATGAAGTTCTATCAGTTACTTATTTTATTTTTTAATTTAATAACAGATTTAATTATCTATTCCCCCATAACCTGAAACATACACAATACCATTTATTGATTTATATTTTTGTTTTTGAAAGCTAGAAATTACCCAATGACCAATCACTAGCAATGAATTATATATATCTAAGAGCTCATTTGATAAGGTACAAGATAATTGTCAGACATTCAACTTTTAGATTCATGGATCTTTGCAACACCAGCATTAATTAACCAGAAGAAATGCATAATGTGCTATACCTGTCATGAAAGGCATCATGGTAAAAACCTGTGAACGAAAAAGATCCATGTTCTGATGCAAACTTATAAATTTTGTGTCATCTATTGGCCTGTCAGTAAAGAAGATAGGAAAATGAAAAACAAATTAATTTTATGTATATTTATTTGTCATTTTCTTTGCATAATAATTCTTTCCAATTTTGGATATTTTTTACTATTGACTCATTTTCTATCACAGAGAATCTACTAAGGGAGTCTTAAATAATATTATGTCTTATAAAAAAAGACAGATATAATTTGAAATTTAGACATGCTTTGTATTTTCTTTCCCTATGAATTTTTAGTTAATATTTCTTCATTTATGTTTCTTTCCAGACATATTTTAGGATTCTTTTTAAATATCTATTGAGGGTGGTCAAAACTAAGATTAATTAAGTGATCTCAACCAAATCATCCAATCTCACAATTATCAAGAAATTTTCAAGAAATTATCAAGTGGGGCTGGAGAGATAGTATGGAGGTAAGGTGTTTGCTTTTTATGCAGAAGGACGGTGGTTCGAATCCCGGCATCCCATATAGTCTCCTGTGCCTGAACATAGAGCCAGGAGTAATCCCTGAACACTGTCCGGTGTGACTCAAAAACCAAAAAAAAAAAAAAAGAAGAAGAAGAAAGAAAGAAATTATCAAGAAAATGTTAGGTTCTTATTCATCAAGATTGTCATAATATATACCCTTATGGAAATTTAAATGCATATTTTTTTATTCACAAACTGTTCTAATTTGAATAACAGCCTCACATATTACAGCAGAAAATATGAGTTCCTTGGACTTAATGTGTGTTACATGATCTCTTTTTTGTGAGTGGAGGACCACACACAGGGTTCTCTCCTAGTGTTCACACAGGAATCACCCTTGGCAGTGCTATGTGTCTGGGGAAGGAGGATGATTTGACTGCATGAAGGGCAAACACGTTGTCCACTATCTCTTCTGGCTACATTATATGATATTATATGTTATTACCTAAGTCTCAAGATACACATTATAAACTGAGAAATATAATCATTCCATTAAAGTATTGTGTGCAAAAATAAAAAACAAGGCATATGAATGTGCTTTACAAACTAAAATTCTCACAGTCAAAGATCATTTTTCTAGTTTAGCACTCTATAAATTATGTTAAAAGACACACACAACCCTCTAAACAACCACTCTTGTTGAGTGTTGTACAGCTACTGATTTTACATAATTTATGATATCTTTATTTTTAAAAGAGTTCTTTTCCTAATTTTGTACCGATTAGGAAATTAAGGAAAAGGCAGGACATTCTATCAAGATCTCATCCAGGTGAGGAAAATGTTATCTCTTAGCAGAAGGGAGCCCATTTGCTTTAACTTTCCCAATGCAATAAAATTCTATGTTGATAGTTCAGAGATATAAATTATTTGTACATTTATGTTCATTTGAAAGGTAAATTGAGACCAAATAGTACCTTTTAGGTATTCATACTGGAACACAGTATATTTGATCAGTGATTGTTTTTAAATACATATAAAATATCTTTATTTCCAAGGGGAAACCTTACACATTAAACTGAGCTCTTATCTGCTAGGGATAAGAACTCACACTTGTTTACAATACAGGGACATCTCCCACCTTGAAAATATGTCATGAGGACTCAACTTGGACCCCAGTTGATTAGACACCATCTGTCCAGCCCTGAACCCTGGATCCCAGACATAGAAACGACACAGTTCCTCACGACAGCTACAGGAAACAAATCCCATCCGGGACATCCTTAATGCTGCTCAGACACAACAAGTGCCAGCTCTAATACGATATCCTGACGAGGAAAATGGGAACAACTTGACCTAAGATCAGGATATCCTACCCCTCTAGCTGGCAATA
>PVKC010047498.1:0-11048 GCA_004027635.1 Crocidura indochinensis | reverse complement strand
AAAAAAAAAAAAAAAAAAGAAGGCAAAAAATGTAGGTATAGAGATGCCCTCAGCTGAGAATCCCCATTCTGCATGCTGCCCCACCTTTGTCATAAAAGAAAAGGAATTTTCCAGAAGAACATCATAGGGATTTGATCCCCTGTGTGCCCAACCAAGTAGGCTAGATTCAGAAAATGAAGCTGCTCTGTTTCAGGAAAATCTCCAACAAGAGAAACCTTACTCCCAACCCCATACCAGGCTGTTTGTTTACATTGCAAATGACTTCCAGGGCTGATTTCTGGTTTGGGGCTCACACCCAGCTCTGTGGTCTGAAGTGTTTCCTAGCTTGGTGCTCAAGAAACTGTCCACTGTGCTGGAGATTGAATGTGGGTCTTTTGCTTGCAAAGCAAGCACACCAACCCATGGAGTTCTCTATGACCTGAAATGGTTGTTTTATGCTTATGGGATGAGGAGATCATTGGGAAGGGGGCTCAGCAGTCTGGTCTGGAATTAGGGAGACTCGGCCACTGTCCTGAATGAATCACTCTGAACAAGAAAGTAACATTAAAAAAGGTGACAACCGGTTGAGATTTGGTTGGGAAGCCTGCCAGCCTAGAACACCTTCGCCTAAGGCATCTTTCATGATGTGGACCAAGAAAACTGCCTAGAGCTCTTTCCTCTCTCCAGGGGTCAATTCTAGCTCTGTGGCTGCTACCAGGCACTGGTGCAGAATTCAAGATGTAGTTTATTTAGCTTCAGTGTTTCACTGGGAAACACTGGGAACACTTGCTGGTGAGTCTTGGTAAGTCTTGCTTAGGATGATTGTAGTTATGGAGTGGGCACAGCCTCCATAATCAGGAGGTCGAAGGCATAAGTTCGTTACCCTCTCTGACTCTGGAAGAAGATGGGCCCAGCTTCCCTTTTTCCCTGGAGCAGTCAAAACCAGTTCAATATTCTTATTCTAGGCTTACAAGAGTATACATATGATATAAGAAATAGTACAGTGTGTAAAGCATTTGTCTTGTACATACACTGCTGGATTTGCTGTCTGGTACCCCATTTCAACCTCAGAGCTCTGCCATAAGTGATCTCTTAGTGCAGAGCCAGGAGTAAGCCCTGGGAATGCTGGGTATGTGCCCTTCCAAAGAGAAAATTTTTAGAAATTAAAAAAAATAAAAGGAGCATAAAATGTGTATGAGTGTGGCATGCACTCATGTGGTAAAGAGGAGATGTTACTGTATAAGAGCATTGGTTGGACTCGTGCAATACACAGAATTTCACAAAATATGGAGGGTCATAGCAATACACTAGCAGAGAGAAACTAGATAGGAGAGGCATCCGATACCCACACTACAGCTCTGAAAGAAAATCAAGAGCACTTGCCCATAGAGGAACTTGATTTAAAATACTACCTAGTGTCCACCAGAGAGGATCCAGAGGGCCAGAGGAAGAAACATTGCTAGAAACATTCCTTCATTTCTGGGACCAGAGTGAAAGCACAGCAGGTAGGGCATTTGCTTTGCATGTGACTCACCCAGGTTCAATCCCCCGCATCTCATATGGTCCCAAGCATCACCAAGAATGGCCCCTGAACACAGAGCCAGGAGTAACCCCTGAGCACCATTGGATATGACCAACCCCCTAAAATTAAACATTCCTTTGATTCTAACAAATAGCTACAGACCTCCATGATTATGTCAATCATGCTACAATAGTGACATAAATTTGGGCTTTGTATTCCTAAGGATACAAAAGTGGAAAGAAAAAAAGAGACCATCATATAGAATGATTTCCTTTTAGGAAACTCTGAAAACTATCCCAGCAGAGCATACTACAGACAAGAGCGCAGATAGCTTAAAGGGTGCCATCTTGATTCCTATTGCCCCTTTACTGCCATCTCTTGGTCCTCTTGAAGAAACGCTGGTTAGATGAGTGTTTTTCCAATTGAAAGTCTTTATTCTCGACCTTCCTGAGCATGTTGACAGCCTCCAAAGTCTCCTCCATCAGCAGTTAAATTCAAAGGCTACAGAATCCATATGGGGTTTGGTGGCAAGTACCACTTACAGAAAATCTGACAGAAGCCAATTAAGCCTCCCAAGGATTGAATAAATCAACAGATTTTTTTTTGGAGATCTTTCTGACAGCCAAATTTAAAATCATAATTGCTAGTAATAGGATACCTTCTATCATGAGAGGGTGGTGGCATTTTCCCTTCTAAATTTCTGTTTTCAAACTCTGTGGAGAAAATTTCTTGCGGGGATCAATTTGGATCAAATATATTTCTGCCTAAATGGGAATTTATGCAATTGGTAGTTTTACTTAATAACTCGAAAATTAGCTGCGTCTGGTGATCAGCTTGCAAGCCTAGAAGTGCCCCTGGCTTCCTCTATTTCACAGCAGGGAGATGATAAAGTGGAGCTAGTTTCCAGGATGGATTCTATGTGGTCAAGGGCCTCCTGGGGACCAAAGTAGATATTAGCACAGTGGGATAAGAACAGAGACTGTGTTTCTTGTTGCATTCCAGTACAAGGTCAAGGTCATCTTTACATGGTCAAGGTCATCTGCGCTAGTTAACAAGTTACTAACATAAGCCAACCTTATGATCTTCTTCCGAAGACACTATTCTTTTGGAAAACAGTTTTATAGGTGGTCTTAAATCAATATGGTCAGTAGTAGGTACCAAAGAAAGACTAAAGTATGCAGAAATTGGTGCTGGAGCTGTGGTGGAAATAGTAGTATGTTTGTCTTGTGTGTGCTGACCTAGGACTGACTGCAGTTCTATTCCCCGGCATCCCATATGGTCCCCCAAGCCAGAAGGTAATTCTTAGCGTAGAGCCAGGAGTAACCTCTGAGCATCACTGGGTGTGGCCCAAAAACCAAAAAAAAAAAAAAAGTATGCAGAAATCTATAGGTAGAAATAAGTGCTCTCATGAGAAAAATGTGTAAAATCCTTGGATCTGAATCATCAATCTTGATTGGTTGTAGACATGGGATAGTCTACCCTGAGTCAAAGATAGAACATGCTTCTGTTGTTGTTGAATGGAGGGAGGATTGCTCAGGGATTGCTCTAGGCAGGACTTATGGAACCATATGGTACTGGAGATCCAGCCTACGCCTCCCACATACAACGTTTGAACTCAGCCCTGTCAGCAATCTCTGGCCCCTAGAACTTCTTTTCTTTTTTTTTTTTTAAACTATTTTTTTTGTTTTTTATTTTTGGGTCACACCCAGTGACGCTCAGGGGTTACTCCTGGCTATTCACTCAGAAGTCGCTCCTGGCAGGCACGGGGGACCATATGGGGAACCCGGGGATCGAACCGCGGTCCGACCTAGGTTAGCACAAGGCAAGGCAGGCACCTTACCTTTAGCGCCACCGCCCGGCCCCCTAGAACTTATTTTCTAACCTAGGGGAAATGTTGCCTTTCTCCCCTCAGGAATAATCTCTTTCTTGTTATTCTCTTCCAAAGACCTCCACCAAGGTTCCAATAGATGAGTCACCTCATAATCTCCCTCCCTGTATATAAGACTAACCAAGCTTTCCATTCTTCTTTAGGGATGAGGGGTTGGGAGGATGTGGAATAGGAAGGACATCACACCTAGAAAATTCCCACTCCAGTTTTCAATAACCAGAAAGTCCCAGTTTATGGTTTCTTTCAAGGCTTTTGCAAATCAGACTTACTTATGGATGTCACTTTTGAGCTGATTGGCTACCTGATGCATTAGTGAATAGCACGTCTGATTTCTGTTTATTTGATAACCAGGGGTCCACACCCAAATTGTGACAGCCAAGCTCAGATTCACTCAGATTCACTCTATTTCACTATTGCCAGATGTCTCCTCAAAGATAAAATCATGCCTGGTTGAGAACCATGGAGTAGAGAACTGTTGAATAGCAGGTTGGTCATTCCACAATCCCCAGAGGGGAAGAAGAAATCCCATGCCACCAGTTTAGATAGGACAAGAGACACTGGTCTGGTAGCAATTCCCCACGATAAATAATCCACATAGATATGAAAGTTTTAGCAGGCAAGAAACTCACACTGCAAGCTGTTCACCCACAAACCAGTGGCACCACAATGTGGAACCACAAGCCTAGATGGCAGCTCCCAGCTCAGGCCTCCTGACTCGCATTTATTGAGACCCAAAACAAGGCCCCACCTCCCAAGGGGAGGCAAAAAAGCCAGATAAAAAGGCAATGGGGAAACAAACCATTGGAAACCATTTAAGATACATATAAGAACTAAATCAAAGGAAACCAGTTGAAATACATATGAGAACTAACTCAAAGGCCTATTTACAGAGGACTGTAAAATATGAGTCTGATGGTGAAACATTTTTTCTTCTAAAATGAAAAAATGATAAAGCATCATGTACCTAATGTTCAGGAAGAAACCCAAGCTCTGTCCTTCATCTCTCCTACACCACAGCCCCTGACATGCAATTCGATGCCTCAGTCTGTGCACATTACCTGTTGTACCAGGTGACTTCCAGGGCCAGGACATGAGACTGAATCTGGCCTCTCCTGCCAGCCATCTGATTACCCTCTGCACCTTCAACTTGACTTGCTTCTACCCTGTTTCCTTCCAACTCAAATGTAATGCTGTCATCCCCCTGGTTAAAACAATTACATGATCCTCCACTGCCCTCAAAATGAAGATCAATATCTTTAATGAGATTTAAAGGCTTTTCAAGATCTAGACCCTGCCAACATTTCCATACTCATTTCTCATTACTGTTACTGGTCCCTACTCAGAAACCAGACTGGTATTTTAATATGCATGGCCCTACTTTTTTTTTTTCTTCTTTCTAGAATTCTTTCATTTCCATTGGAAATAATTGGTTGAGTTTTTTGTTTTGTTTTGTTTTTCATATCTCCAAAATATAATGGGCACAGTCCCCTTCTGAAATTTGGGGTATAAATCTAACCCCAGCTCTCATTACCTGGCCAGTAATAGGGAACATTTTTTTGTCAGCTGAAGTCTACCTGCATCTTTATTTTTTAATTTTTTATTTAAACCATTGTGATTTACAAAGTTATTCATAATTGGCTTTCAGACATACAATGTTTCAGGATCAATCCTACCACCGTGTCAACCACTGTTCCTCCCTCCACCACTGTTCCCAGAGTCCACTTCATGTCACCACCCTTTACCCCCCTTGCCTGCAAGCATAACAGTCTCATTTTTATTTTGATTGTTAAAGTCTGGGTCTCTTGATTTCACTGTTGTTGACTCTGGCTTGGATATTTAGTTCTGTCTTTTCTTGACAGTATCAGGCACCTGAGTCCCCTTGAAGGCTACCTGAATCTTGATAACATAGTTCTTGATCCATACAAAGCAAACAGACCAGCTTTGAGCATCTAGTGAGAAATAGATGAATGCCATAGTCCTGTCATGGTCCTGAGTTAGCCAGCCCCCTTGATTGCATGGACCCTCACTTAGCTTCTTAATGATGAAGAAATCAGTTGGTCCACTTGATTTATTCATTTTTGTCTTCAGAACAAGGAAAGTGAGCCTGGCAGATTGCGGGGAGGGGTGCTCTCTTCCTGCTTGTGAGATGCTAAAAAAACGAACAATGGCTTCAAGTACATTTCTTATGCTTTGTATGCATTTGTATTAAAATGAATTCTCCATCCTATAGGGGAGGCGTTATCATTAGATCTACCTATAGTGATGAAAGAAATTGAGGCTGGCAGAGATTTTATAACTTGCCCTACAACCCGAGCTAGTAGGGTTGGGGTTGGAGCCAAGAGCCTCTGTTTAGTGCACTGTAGTAAGAGAGAGCAATAATAGAAGAGTATCTCTCCACAGGAGCCTTGGTAGTGAGCTTTTTAAAGAACAGATTCAAAATTTCTCTGGCAGGAAAAGGAAAGCTCCACTTTTAGCTACAGGCAATGCAAACAAGAATGTCTGAGCCCACAGACAAGGTCATTTGCATTTTCTTGAGCACTGGCAAAAAAAAAAAAAAAAAAATGCCATTGAGCTTTTCTGCAAGAGAAAGAGCACTGAAAGAGGAGGTGGGGGCAGGAACCCTGCCTGCGTGTGTGTGTGTGTGTGTGTGTGTGTGTGTGTGTCAGGCTCCAACTCCTCTTCTTAAATAATGCTCATTTCCATGAAGATGTAGAAGCCATTTCTAATTAGTCACATTTCTCAGAAAGGCAGATTTTTGATCCTGGGTCAATACACTGCCAAGACCTGCTAGAGAAAAGACAGGCCTACTTAATGAGGAAGAAGGTTCGCAGGGTGCCTGTGGCTGAGATGTTGATCCTCGTAAACAGCTTAATTGGGTTGAATAATTTGGGTAAATATCTATTTAAATGAATGTCATTGCCAAAGTCCAAGTTCTGAATTTTTTAAAAATTTCCACAAAAGAAAATAACTGGCATTACCATTACCCATTCTTTGATCACTAAGCTACTTGAGGGACAGGTGTATGTCTTGCCCACAATTCTAAGCTGAAGACCTACAGTGACTGGCACTGGATAGAGAAGTTGCTTGGTTTTTAATCTCAGGACCAAGAATAGCTCCTCAGAGAATTCAATTTCATCTGGACAAAGGATGCAAATATTATTTTCTCCAGGTAAATCTTCCACACTGGCTGTGTTCCCATAGACATGGATACCAGCCGAGTACTCTTTTGTGCAAATTTGGGCAAGTTTCTCTCTGTGCCTTGCCTTTGGAAATAGCAGTCCTGAATTCACAGACTGTGGGAAGGTGCCAAGAAGGAGATAATCCTGAGAAGACCTCCAGGCACCCACTAAGTACTCCCTGAGGTTTTCTCTCCATATTTCCACCTGGAGACCAAAGCCATTGGTTCCCATCAACCATGAAGACATTTACTGACATTTCTAGAGATGGTAGCCCATTTTTTATGCCTTCAGGACAGGAAGCAAGCCAAATGGTAACCTGATGAAAATGTTGCCATAGCCCTTGAAGAAAATGTCCAAATGGCAATTAACCCTTGACTGTCACCTCAGTCCCTCCTCATCTTTCAAGACTGAAGCAGGGGTGCTTGGCAGGTTCCAAGGAATTGGCCAGACTAGGGATCTGGCACACATACTGTGGGAGTTCTCACCTGCATGAGGACCAAGCTGAACTCTGAGGTGGAAAATGACCTGTGTGGGAAGAGAGAGAGCCTGTAAGACATGTTACTGTGCTCCCATAATATGCCCACATCCTCTTGGTCAACCCCAGAGTGGTTGCTGTTTGCAGGAATGGGGTCTGGACTTGGTTCTCCAGACCCCAAAGCCCATTCAGTCCACAGGTGACTGACCTTTAGGACCAGTTCCAGTGTTTGGCTAAGGCCTTACCCAGCCCCCAGGAGTTCCCTGAGCTTTGGGGATTGGGGGCCCACAAAGTCACTTGTAGCACTGCATTTCCCACCTACTCACACTGCCATGAGGCCCTTTTCTTCCTCTTTGGCCTCAGGAAAGGAGCTTATCACAGTAGGACTCCCTTTTTGTCCACCACACCCCCAGGTCAAACAAGGAAGGAAAAAACTATTTCCCAGAAGGATCTTTCTGGGAGGCCACTCATGCTTAGGACTTCATCTAAGGGGCCACACACCCTCCCCACTAAACAACCAGCCTGAGTCAAGAGAGATCAAAACCCATCACTCCCTAGAGAGCAGTTTTCATTTCACCCCCAGTTCAAAAGCAACTTTAAAGTTCTCTCTCTCATCTATCTTCCTCCCCTTCTCTTTTGCTCTCCCTCTTTTCCTTCTGACTTTCTGCTTCTCTCTTTTTTATTTTTGTTTTTGGGCTACACCAGGTGGTGCTCAGGGTTACTCCTGGCTCTGTGCTCAGAAATCACTTCTGCTCTCAGAGGACCATATGGGATGCTAGGGATCAAACCTGGGTCCATCCTGGGTCAACAATGTGCAAGGCAAGTGCCCTACCACTATGCTATTGCTCCAGCCCCTCTTGCTCTCTCCTTCTCTTTCTTTCCCCCTGTATTTCTCTCTTTTCCTCCCCTTCTCTCTCCACCTCTCTTTTCTTCCCTCCTTATTTTTCAATCATGAAGTTAAACAATATTTGTTAATTTATTTACCTCATGCTTCTTTTGACCTTCTTTCATCATTGGAACAAATCCATCTGCTTAGAAGGAGAGAACAGTAAACCCCTGAATAGCCTAGCAGCTTGGACAGCCAGGGATGGCAGCCCTTAGAGCAATTGCTAAGCTCTCCAGCCTTGCAGACGATGAGACTCATCAGCATTCTTTCTTGTGTGTTGGATTATAAGGAGCCCTTTTCTGTAATTGTGCACTTTGGGTAAATAGATCATTAGATAAGATGATAACAGGGCAGCCCAGGGAGTGTTTTCAGCCTGTGCTAAGGATAAGCAAGCGTCTCCAGTTGGAAATGGCAGAATCACAATGTACACAGCTTCTCTGTAGGGACTTACAGCATAAATCACCATTTTGCAAAGATTTGCTTTTCTGCTGGAACAAAGGGGGAAAAAAATGAACTCCCAGAAAGAGAGGAAGCATGGAGTTTGGGTAAGTGGTGGAAGATCATTTTGATGTTGAACTTGACATCGAGTTCCAATTCATTGCTCTAGAACCCACAATGTCAGCGCAGCTCATTTGGACATATTCCAAAGCTTAGTTCTCACAAAAGCATTACAGTTCCTCAATGAGAAAAAAAATGGAGGAAGTAGATGTCCTAGAGGGTCAGAGAGTTTGAGACAGAAATGGAGTTGGGAATGGGGGTATAGATAGCCTAATGCCCCATGAGCTACTGCTGCTATGACCAGACCAACTCAGCATGCAGACTTTGTCTTTGAGTTCAAGCAGCCACAGACATTAGAGCATGGAGCCTAGTGGATGCCTCCTGTGACTCTGTTCCTGAACCACCCGGAAGAAGGAACCCTGTTTAACAACTGTTCTGGAGATTCTCCTTGAGGCAAAAGCTTCAGAGACACCACTCCAGGCACAACAGATGGCATCTCTCCATGATTGGTGGTTACTCTAGGACTTGCTTCCAGGCCATTCTTCCTTCCTCACAGAAAGTTCTGGTTAAGGCAGATAATGGGTCATTATTTTATTGCCCACTGTGTTGCTTCTGAAACATTCCTAAACCTCAGTATTTGTGCTTATCTTCTCCCTGGTGCCACCATTCCCCTTGGTGATCTTCCTTTGCTATGTCTTGCCACCCTCCATGGATCACAGTCATTCTTGTTCTATATAAGCATGGTTGGAATGGAATAAAGTGTCTCTGGCCATCAGCCTGTGATCCCTTCTTTCCCGATCATCTGCTGGGGGGATGTACTTGGTCCCAAACACACCATGAAGATAGAAGTTGACCCTCACTGCTGAATGGTGAGCATAGAGTTCACACCAGATAAGGCTTTTGGTTCATGAAGTAGAGCCATATGGACCAACAGAGAGAGGAGGATCTGTTACCTCCAGCCATGAGGCCATAGTGAGAGAGGTTCAAGGGCATGATCCAATTTTGTTGGCAACACAGGAAAGTGTGTCAGTGATACTGGTGAGCTCTGGGGTCTCCCTGATGGTGCCCAAGCCCTGACTCTCATCTACTAGCTATATGCTTAAGCAAATCACCTCTCACTCATGCCTCAGTTTCTTTATCTGCACAATAAGTAAAGCAAGAGTTCCTATGTTTTTTAAATTTATTTATTTATTTTTTTGGTTTTTGGGCCACACCCAGTGACGCTCAGGGGTTACTCCTGGCTATTCACTCAGAAGTCGCTCCTGGCGGGCACGGGGGACCATATGGGGAACCTGGGGATCCAACCGCAGTCCGTCCTAGATTAGCGCAGGCACCTTACCTCCAGCGCCACCGCCCGGCCCCCCTTAAATTTATTTTTTAATTCAGGGGAAATTGGAGGGAGGGACATTTGGCTGTGCTCAGAGTTTACTCTTGTCTCTGTGCTCAAGGATCACTCGTGGCAGGCTCAGTAAAGAACATATGGGGCTCCAGAGGTTGAACCTGGGTCAGTTGTGTGCAAGCCAAGCTCCTTACCCATTGTACTTCTCCTTCAACCCATCTTCTGACTTTCATCTATTTGTATTTTATTTGGTTTCCAATACTATGCACGATGAATTGTTTTGGACATAATTCCAAACCAGTCCCATTCAAGTTCCTAATTTGAGAATCATGGTTTCCTGCATAGCTAGAGGGTGGCCTTAGTCCTTACACATGTCTAGTCTTTATTTCTTGCCTTGGTAAAAATGGTGGCTGGGCCCTGAGGACTCACTGAAACAGGACAGATGAGGATGAGTTCCCCATCAGGAAGCTTCCTCCAATAGTCAGTTGGCCCAGAGGCGCCCACATACCAGCAATCCATCTGTAAGTCTCTTGCTCCTTTATCCCCTGTCATAGAACTACAAGATCCACTTCTAAACACAGAGAATTTGGTGCCTGCCCAACAGTAGAGAGCAAAGAGTGTGTCATTTGTGGAACATGGCTTGAAATACATAACAATTCTTTATCCATTTTTCTACCATTAGCAAAGAAACTCTCTTGAGGCAGGTAAAAAGATTCCATGCTCTGGTTATAGAAAAACTATGGATTATGGCTTCTGTTTCGTCAGATGCAGGTGCTTAGGCAAAGTTATCAGCAATCGGCATGACTGTATTCCTTTTTTTTTTGTTTGTTTGTTTTTTGTTTTTTGGGCCACACCCAGTGACGCTCAGGGGTTACTCCTGGCTATGCGCTCAGAAGTCTCTCCTGGCTTGGGGGACCATATGGGAAACCGGGGGGATTGAACCACAGTCCGTCCTAGGCTAGCGCAGGCAAAGCAGGCACCTTACCTCCAGTGCCACCGCCCGGCCCCCAGCATGACTGTATTCCTTGTCTCTATTTCTATCTATGAAACTGTCGATCTGGAGTAATGTTTCTCTACAGAATGTCAAGCTGGCCAGCAGCAGTTCTAGATGGAAATTCTTTTTTTTTTTCTCTAAGTCTATGAGGAGAGACTTTTAAACAGAGTTTGTCTGTCTGTCTCCCTTTCTCTCAAATTATCAAGGGTTGGGGCCCGGGAGATAGCATGGAGGTAAGGCG
Source organism: Crocidura indochinensis (assembly GCA_004027635.1). NCBI lineage: Eukaryota > Metazoa > Chordata > Mammalia > Eulipotyphla > Soricidae > Crocidura > Crocidura indochinensis. Next base: position 47 of record PVKC010047498.1, on the reverse strand, counting down.
TTTGCCTTTCATGCAAAAGGTCATCGGGTCGAATCCCGGTGCCCCAG
>PVKC010047497.1:0-11057 GCA_004027635.1 Crocidura indochinensis | reverse complement strand
GGTGCTTGTGAAATTACCCACCCAGCTATCTTCTCCTGGACTCTGGCCAGCCAAAGGGCATTGGCTGCTCTGCTTCTCCCTACAAAGAAACCACTGCTGTCATGTTGTTCCAGTGTCTTGGGCCCAGGGCGAGCCAAGTAGTGTCCCAACCACTTGGGGGTACTAACTTGCTAAATACTGTATTCAGGGAGTAGAAACAGTTTGATTTTTAGAGTACTCTGGATGCACACAATCTATACATAGTGCTTGGATTTTGATTCTAAAAACAATTAGCCAGAAAGCCCTTTTTATATGATATCTGCAACTACACTGACAGGAACAGCAATTAAACCCCGTCTGTTTGCTAAGAAAGGCACCAACTCTGTGACTCCAGAAGCTGGTGAAATGTACAAATTCATAATGTAGAGGACAAGCTTTCAATGGCATCCAGTCCCAAGACCTTCAGTAAGGCCATCCTTCATTCCAACCAGCCTTTGCAGCTCCAGTACTCCAGCTGCTCTCTGATAACCTTTTTGCCCTGTGGACGTACAGGATGAATTCCTCTTCCTGACTGCTCCTTCCTGCCATTCTTGGAGACCTCTTCAGTATCCCCCACCCACACATATAGTCATGGAGCCTCCTGTCCTGGACTCTACCTCTGCCCCTCCAAACTGCTTCCATGTGGGTTTTTTTTTCTCATTCCATCGACAAATGCTGCTTATTGTTCCTATAGTCTGAGTATTCTGGATGTACTGGTGGACAAAAGAGATTCTTTCCTTGTTGCAAATTACTTTCCACGTGAAGGAAACGTTCAGCCAGCCCTCAGTACAGCAATTCAATAAAAAGAGGGTGTATTAGGGTGCATGGAAATAGGCTTCTGTTGGGAATGTTGTGGAACAAGTCCAGATGTTGAGTTAGATAAATGTGTACACCTGTATCACTATAAAACCGATCAGTTTCCAATGGAAGCTCAGATGTGAATGGGAGAGCTCATGTGGCAGAACACATATCTAGAACGTTCATCTAAGGTCCCATGTTTGATCCCGAAAAGACCGCTGGCGATAGCCAGTGGCTCCAACACTGCCAGGCATATACAGTGCCACAGTTCCAGGCCCAAGCATCAAACTATCAGGCCTGTACTTCTGATTTTTGTTTTGTTTGTTTGTTTTGTTTTTGTTTTTGGGTCACACCCAATATTGCTCAGGGGTTAGTCTTGGCTCTACACTCAAAAATAGCTCCTGGCAGGCTCAGGGGACCATATGGGATGCCGGGATTCGAACCACCATCCTTCTGCATGCAAGGTAACCGCCCTACCTCCATATTCTCTCTCCGGCCCCTTAAAATTTTTTGATTTTTGGCTTTTTTTTATTCTTTTTTTCCCCTTTATTTAAACATCTTGATTACATATATGATTGTGATTAGGTTTAGGTCATGTAAAGAACACGCCCTTCACCAGTGCAACATTCCCACCACCAAAGTCCCAAATCTCCCTCCCTCCCAACCCACCCCCATCTGTGCTCCAGACAGGCTTTCCAGTTCCCTCATTCATTCACATGATTATGATAGTTCTCTGTGTAGTTATTTCTATAACTGCACTCACCACTCTTTGTGGTGAGCTTCATGAAGTGAGCTGGAAGTTCCAGCCCTCCTCTCATGTCTCTGAGGATTGTTGCAAAAATAACTTTTATTTTTCTTAAAACCCACACTTGAGTGAGACTATTCTGCATCTCTCTCTCTTCCTCTGACTTATTTCACTCAGCATGATACCATGTACATGTACATCCATGTATAGGAAAATTTCATGACTTCATCTCTCCTGATGGCGGCATAATATTCCATTGTGTATATGTACCACAGTTTCTTTAGCCATTCATCTGTTGAAGGACATCTTGGTTGTTTCCAGAGCTTGGCTATTATGAATAGTGCTGCAATAAATATAGGTGTGAGGAAGGGTGTTTTTTATTGTATTCTTGTGTTCTAAGGGTATATCCCTAGGAGTGGAATAGCTGGGTCGAATGGGAGTTCAATTTCCAGATTTTGGAGGAATTTCCATATCACTTTCCATAGAGGTTGGACTAGACGGCCTGTAATTTGGTAGGCACTCTGTATGGCACAGTGTTAGAGATATCTCATATTAAAATATATATGTAATTAAAATTATAGTCTGATGGAAAAATGCACAGAGGGGTACAGAAAATGATTTCGAAGTGAGCAGACATGTCCAATTTGGTGCACTAAATAAGTATACTAATGGTAGGTTCATTGAGAAGGTGAGGTTTTCATTTGGAGGAGACCACACTCAGTGGTGCTTGGTGATACTCCTGGATCAGTGCTCAGAAGGACCATGTTGTGCTGAGAAAGTCATCAGACCTTCAGGTGCTTTCACTCATGCAGACAGTCACCTGGCCGCATAATGGGGGCAGGTAAGAAGGAAAGGGAGCAGCAGTGCAGGGAGGGAGTGTGGGAGAGGAAATTCAGAAAGTTTGGACCACATCAGACAGTTTGAGGTACACCATCTGTGAATTAGGAAGCACCATGGGTGGGAGTCCAGGAACTGTCCTTGCCAGCTATCTGGTGAGGGCAGAGCACAGAGGTCTGAGACTATGGTAACAGCTCAGGTGAGAAATGCCAGTGATCATGGATGGTTAATAGGCCCTTTGGCCAGAGAAGGGGCTAGGTTAACACCTGTCTCTGTATTAGTGGCAAGACCAGATGTTACTAGTGTTAGTGTAAGAATATGGATAACTAGGCATTGTTGGGTCTCCATCAAGATCAAGATCAAGGGGTGAAAATTAGGTGCTGCGGTGAATTCAGTCAGGCACAGTCCTGTCCCCAGGGGCAGCCTTGAGATGCACAGTCCTAAGGGAAGGAGAGATTCAGGACCCCAGCCCCAACTGAGCCCAACTAGTAAAGCAACCATGTCAGTATGTGCATGTTGCACTCTTGGGGCATGAACAATGCTGCCCTCAGCCTGTCCACCCCTTCCTCCATAGCAGCCATCACAGACTTCTGCTCAGCTTCGTTTTTATCTGAGAGATACTTGGGAACCCACAGTCTCTGGGGTGAGTTCCACTTTCAAACTTCTCTCCTTGCAGGGTCTCTCCTTTTCTGATTCCTCATAGCCTCCTTCTATCCTAAAGCCTTAGAAAGCATGTGAACATGCTCAGTTCTAACTCCATCTCTCCATTTGGGTTTGTAGTTACATTATCCCAGATAATACTCTACTTGCTTGCCAAGAAAGAAAAAAATGACATTAATTAAAGATTTGGTCTGTGTCCTAATCAAAAATTTCAAAAAAGAATGTATCATACTGTACATTCTGTCACGTAGCCTGCTTTTTTATTTAGTAATTTATCATTAACATCTTCCATGTCAACACATATTCTTCTAAAGCCTGCTTTCTGGTGCGGCATGGCTTACCATATGGACGCACCATGATTTACTCAGCCCATCCCACCCATCGGACATGACTAGGCTGCAGCAATTCGAAATTACAGTCCTACCAGGGGTCCAGTGAAGAGTGTCAGGGGCAGCTTCCATTGGCCTCCTCAGTGACTTTCTTAGAATCAAAACTCAGAGTCCGAGGTTTCATACCTTCGAAAACTTTGGGGTAGATATTATTCAAATATCCGCAGAATTTCAAATGTGAATCATTTAAAATCCTAGCCATTGCTTATGAATCTACCAGCAGTCACTTTTGCAAGAAAAGGGCCCAGCCAAGCCATAGGCCAGACCATTCTCTCAACTCAAGGAAACCGAGGCCCCAGGGGTGGGATGAGTATATAAGATATGTGTCCTCTGGACATCAACCCCAGTCTGTGTGTGACTCTAATACAGTTGAGGAGTCTACTCATCCTGACCTGCTGCCAAGATACAGGTACCATAAGCCCCCAGTCTCCCCTCACTGCCCATGCCAGCCAAGCTTCCTCTCAGACCTGCACTCTTCTCTTCTCCCCACCCCAGTTCATCTCAACATTCATCACTGCCATATCTCAGGGAGACTCAGCCCTCCTCCCAGTGGCCGATCTTAAGTTGTAATGCTTTTCCCCGGGTACCATGAGCACCTGCCCCAGCTTGCTTGTCTGCTGCCCTGGCTCTCCCACATCAGACTCTTCCTTTCCCATTAGCCTTTCCCAGGATGAGCTCCTGCACCCTCTGCTTTCCGCACATGCTTCTTCTGAGCTCCAGACTCTGGTGCCCCTGCATCTCCCCCAATACTCTACAAGTCCATTTTCAATGCTTGCAAAGTGAAGTGTCAGGTATTTCCCTCTCTCCACTCTACAGACCAAGTGGCTCCAAGTTGGGATTCACCCTGAATCTCCCTCTCTCCACACCTCTCTACCCAGCCACTGCCTGTGCCCAGTGACTTTCTGTCACCTGCCTCAGCCTGTCCCCAGACCTCCTTCCTGGAAAGGACTGCACCCTATAGCCCATTTCTTTAATCCCTCACTGTTTCCTTCTTTAAATTTAACTGAAATGCCTTGACATAGCATGGGCACTCACAGACCAGTTCCCTCATGGAGCCCCTATTTCCTGCCCAACATTGACTGTTCCTTCCTTACCCAATCACTAGCTAAGTTCTTCCCTTCCCAGACTCCACCTATCCCTATGGCAGAATCAAGCCCCTCTCCTCAGGAAGTCACCAACACTCAAATATTTTTCCAGTGTTAAGTTAGCACAAGAGTCATACCAATGGTAGTAGTAGCACTGCTGCTGGAGTAATTTATGTCTCTGTTTCACCAGCCAGACTCAAATATCTGAGAGAAGAGACTATGTTTGACCCTTTTCCCTTAAGGCCTTATGTGGACTGAACATAAGAGAGAAGGGAAAACATTGTTATTCAACTTAAGGCCCTTTTTCTGTTTACCTTCTTCAGAAAACTAGAAGGCAGTACAAAGGGAAGGATTTGACTTAAGAGAGAGCATGAGGACCATGAGCACTAGTGCTCTGACAACACGGTGGTGTCTCCTCTTCTTCCACATCCATCTAATCTCAGATCTGGAGAGTGTCCCTCGGGCCAGGTCAGTTTGCGATTTAAAGGCCCTGTGTGATTCCTGTTGGACCATGTCTCTAGGGAAGACTCTTGTCCATAGTAGCTACACTGAGGAACCAGGAGCAGACCCCACAGCTCAGCCCAGTCACTGTACTCCATTCCCCTAGCAAACCCATCTGCAAATCCCCACACTTGTTGAGACAGGATTGGGGGATTGTCCTGTGAAATATCTCTGAGGGGAGAGAGCTGCCCTCTCCCTTCCTGACTTCCTAGAGCTCACAGGAGCTTTGCTCTAGAGTTTCCTTTGATGAGACCAAAGAAGGTTCTTGCTCTCTGCACCCTCCACTGTCATGGCGACATGGAAAGAGGCTGGTCTTTAAAGTCCAGAAATTCATTTAGTTTCTACCTGGAGTGTCTAACTCTACAGGAAACATGCCAGGCATGCTGTCCTGTACTAGGACAGCTATTAATCCAGAGCCCCAGAAGCAGCTCTCTTGTGCCAAGCTCTCACCTCTCCCAATCCTCCTCTCCCTCTCCCGCTCTTTTCTCTCACTCCCTTGCACTCTCTCTCTCTCAAACACACACACATACACACACACACACACACACACACACACACACAATCTCATTTTCTACAACATCATCATGAGCACTATTTGACAGATGAAAGTACTGGGGTTCAAAGAAGTCAGTGAACTTCTCTGGGATCACATAGCTAATAAGCCAGTGTCAGCATCCACCTTTGAATCTATGTATCCAGAGACACTCCACCTCTGCCTTTATATCCAGCCTCTGCCACTCCAGCACCAAGTACCTTGCTCCCATTTCAGCAAGGAAGCAGGCGCAGAGGAAACCCAAAATTTCCCCGGTTCCATCCAAAATGATCAAGCTAGATCCACCCAACATTTAGGCCATCAGCAATGCGGCCTTCCTCAGGGCCATCTGCTGATTGTCCTTTGAGTCTGCTCTCCTACTGGGTGGGCATCAGGCTGCCCCCAAATGGCCATACCCTGACTCACCTCAGCCTGTGTTTTAGAGTCTGACTCCCATCCCCAACTCCCAAATTGTAGCCTTACCCTAGTGCCACATTGGAGGAGGCTTAGATCTGATCTGGCTATGGTTCTGTCCTGAGCCTGGGCTGGAGATGCACACCATTGACCAGACAGAGATGGGAATCCTCACTGAGGACACCAGGCTCTGGTCCCTTTGCTAAAGGCCTGTTGCTTTGTCATAGGCCCTGGAGGCTTTTTTATTTTTGAAAATAGGAAGGGTGGCAAGACACCACTGAATTGGACATTGCTCCTGGCCTTCTGTTGTCTGAAGGGAATGCAGAGAGACATTCCTAGACCATAAGCAACTCTTTAGGGAAATGTAGTGCACCCAGGCTACACTGTTCCCTTGTCCAAAAGCAACACTAAGCAGGGCCACCAAGTATTCTGGAAACTCAGGGCTGGAGCTGCAGCACATCTAAGGGGCCCGTCTGTGGCCACAGCAGGTGCTACCCGGCCTGCACCATGCCCCCACCCCTGAGCCAAGCAGTTCCACAGGTTGTGGAGCCCTAGATTGTTCTCAGAGTGTCTCCTACATGCCCCTCCTAGAGGAGCCTTTGTGGCTGATTCGATTAAGTGACCCCGGGGTCTCCAGATGCCCTGGAGCAAGTCTCTGTCCTTTCTCTGTAGGAATCTATGCTCTAGGGCCTGGATTTAGGGAGTTTCCTGGATGCTTATGTTTCATTTAACATGCAAGGGCTAATAACTTGTCACAATTCAATAAGGCAGTGGTTACAAACACCCAGGCGGCTGCTTATTTAAATGCAGGTTTGTTAATTAGCTTCCTTAACAAGGCGCAAGCTAAATCAGGCTCCCGGCTGGCAGCACCCAAACCTGGCAGGACAGAAGGTTGACTATAGGGTCATGTCCAGTTGCTAACAGGACCAGGATTCAAGGATGCATTGGTCATGCTACTGCCTCAGTTTCCTGAAAATAATCCATGAGTGATAAGTCCTAAAAATTACTCTCTCTTCATCATTCTCATTCTCACTTTGTCCCCAGTCCTTTCTCTCGGCCAAGTGCTGACCCCACCTCCCCTCCAAGTGTTCTGTTTGGGGTCAGTCTTCTTGCTCTTCTGCACAGTTCCATCTCTTCCACTACACCCTCACATGTACCCACAGACTATCTGACATACTCCTCCCCTTCCCTGGCACTGTAGTCTCGGTATTGGGTGCATGTGCCAAGATGCAGTGGCCGCTAAGGCCTAGAACTGGGAGTCCCTGATCCCAGGGAGAGAGTGAGAGAATGCAAGAGGGGAGAAAAGGACAGGAAGGGAGCAGGCAGAAGGAAGATATGATGGAAAGGAAGGGAAGGGACAAGAGACAAGAGAGGGAAGAGAGGACGAGAAGGGTAGGTACTTCTCTTGTCAAACTGCCCAGGACCTCAGAGCATATAACTCCTGATTGAATCCTGGCTGAACCCCAGAATCTACTTCCATTTAAAGTCTTAGTAGTTCCTCAACATGGAAGCACCCACCCAGTGGTCTCTGAACTCCCCATATGGGAACTGGCCATCTGGGTTCCCTGCATAACTGAGTGGGGTGGAAGCTGCAGGGATATGGCTCTCTGGGACCCCAGGAAGCTGTACTGGGGCTGTCTGTCCCTCCCACTGATGGACAGATATCCCTTTGGCCCCAAAGGAATGAGGATTAAAAAGATTTTATTGCACTGAGACAAGACCTAAATAAGGGAGACCAATATAAGGTTGGAATAGGAGAGAATGAAGCCTGAGAGTCCCATTCCTTTCCTAGAGAAGGAGACTCACCCCTGAGGCCCAAAGTTCAGGGGTACTTGCTCAGCGCAGGGTACCTGTGTATGATCCCTGCACCAAGAAGCTGGACATGTGCTGCTGTGGCCCCTCATGGTTTTGAGCAAGAAAGCAAGAAGATGGGGCTCATGGCTCCCTTATAGCCCAGCATGCTGAGGAGTGCATTGCTTAGGATAAGCCTGACAGCATGGCTCTGGCTCCTGAGCCTGTGTGTGTGTGTGTGGGGGGGGGGTGCATGTGTAATACTCTGATATGTCTGATTCTTAAGCTGGGCTAGCCACTAAAAATAAACAAGAAAGGTCCCCATTTAACCAACGTGGTGCCCCTTCCCCAAAGAAATACTCATGTGGGCATATACACATGGATTAAAGTTCACAATTTTGAATCACTTACAGACCATAGAAGCCTGCTCATGAGTCCTAGGCTGAGAACCTAGGATTAGAAATGAGATATTCCAAGAGACTAGACACCGTTTCCCAGATGTGGTCTGTGGAATCTCTAGCAATTAAATTCTCCAACATCTTTGGATTAAGGGTGTAGGTATTTTTATGCTGAGGGCAATGATTCACTTCTGATAACTTTCCAGGGACTCTGAGCATCTAGAATGTGCTGAGGACACATATGTGCTGAATCATTGCATCAGAGGCTCCTGTATGCACTGTTGCTCTGTGGCTGCCATTTATATCGGGGAGGAGGGGCAGGGAGAATGGCAAGGGGTGGAGCACACCTGGTAGTGCTCAGGGGTCATTCCTGTAGGTGCTCAGGGGACCATATAAAATACTAGGAATCAAACCCAGATCAGCTACCAAGGATTTAACCCTGGCAGGTAAAGACAAAGTACTGACTGTACTATAGCTCCAATTCCTGTAGCCACCATTTTTATAGTTCACATCTCTGCCTTATATGTGTGCCTGAACTTACTGGTCATCAAACTTGCTGGTGCTTTATGAGTTCAAGAGAGACAGGAGAGCCTTTAAAACTGGAGTGGGAGGTGTTAGGTAGGTGGGTGGGTGGAGGGTGTCGCTCTGGCCTGAGCTTTGAAGTTCTGCTCATTGTCACCAACTCCCACCTGAAATGTCTTACACACACACACACACACACACACACACACACACACACACACACACACACAATTTCTCAGTTTTCCAAGCCATAATCTCCCTCACTCAAGGCAGACTAGGTGGGGGTGGGGGCATTGATGGTGGGAATGTTGTACTGGTGAAGGGGGGTATTCTGTTTATGACTGAAACCCAAGTACAATCATGCTTGTAATCATAGTGCTTAAATAATTTATATATTAAAAATAATAAATAAAATGTAAAAATAGAAAAAGCAAAAGCTGATACCACAGGAGGCAGAGAGGGATTGAAATGAAGCCTCATCCCAGAGAACGCAGGAGCATCTCTGAGACCCTCTGAGGAATACCTCATTCCAACACACACACACACACACACACACACACACACTGAGTGTGAAGAGAAAACTAAGACCTACAGGCCCTGTTTTTGATGGGGTGGCACCAGGGATATCCTGGGACATCCTCACAGAGCTGGGCTCTGACACCTCAGGTTCCAAGAGAGGAATGACTCCAAGACTTGTCTCTCTAGACAGGAGATGGGAGCTCTGAGCTGGAGCCAAACTCCAGGTCTTAAACTGGAAGGATCTGGAACAGGTGCTGGTACAGGAAAGGTGGTTGGTCTCCTCAGTTTCTCTGGGTGGCCAGGCCACAAGACATCGTTGACTGAAGTGGGAGTGGCTGTGTGGGAGGCCCGGGTACAGGGGGAGGAACTCCTACCCCTGCCCAGGCCTTGGATCATTTGAAAGGCAAATGTGCTGGGTTGCCTAGGGAACAGAAGAAAAGGGACTTCCCTAGCACTGGTGACTAGTAAGGGCTGGAGATGGGAGCTGTGATGCTGAGAAAATTGTTTCCAAAAAAAAAAAGTAAAAAGCGGTGACTAAGCAGCCCTGGTTATGTAAAGCGATCCCTGAGGAAGTGTGGGGAAAAGCCTGGAACCCACCCCCATGTCCCTCCTCCCCATTACCGCCCTGGTTCCTGCTGCCTTGGGGAGTTTCCACCAGCTCCTACCCTCTCCACCACGGAACTCCCTACTTCTGCACAGCCCAGGGCAGCCCATGTAGGGCAGGCCCCACCACTCTGCCTCCCCCCAGAGGAATGTACACCCTAGAGATGGTTCAGGGGCCTCTATTTCCCACAGGGTGCCCCAGGGTTGGGGTCCTATTGGGTTCAACAGAGCAAGGCCGTCCTGAACCCTTCTGATTTGTAAAGTTCAGTTGCTGGATGTGAACTCAGGCAGCTGCCTCGATGTCATGACCCTTTTCCTTGACTGTGGACAGTAGGTTAGGTACTACCCTACTGGCTGTGGGCATCAATGAGTTGTGGCTTCAGCTCAGGACTGGTTCAGAGTGGACCCTAGGTAGGCAGGACCTCCTTCTTTTACATTTAGCCAGAGGAACTTAAAAGGTACCTCCCTGGTTCTTGATGGAAGGGCCAACCCAGGCTGAAGGTCAGATGCTCAGGGAACTTAGGAGTCTTAGTTCAGGGTTCTCCAGCTCCACTTGTCCCCTGAGTCCTGCTCATCCTTGTTGTTGTCATGGTGGCTGCATGATAGGGAGGCCTGTACCTGTACCCCCCAATTCCTTCCAGCATTCCAGTTCCTCTGGGGTCCACTTCTGGCATCTTCTGAGGAGCAGCCCAAAGAGCAGTTGAAACTCCAAGATGTGAGATGTGGCCACCCGTAGACTCCTCTGTAGGTGGATAGACAACCACCTGTGCCACCTCCTATCTCCCTCCTGTGCTTCCTCAGAGACCAATGGGAGCCTAAGAACCTATATTTCTCAACAGCTTTCAGTGGAAGCTGCCTGGAGTCTCAAAAAACCATAGAGGGGAAAAAAAAACCTCTGTGCCCCACCCAGCCGCCACCCATCTCCCATGAACTGAGCAAACCTGAGTGAGGAAGGACTCGGGATCTCATCACTTGCCTCAAGGCCTAAGAAGTTCCTAGCCCTGACTGAGAGACTATGCATGTCCCTCACAGCTCCAAACTTAGCCAAAGTCCTGTTTTTGCTCCTGTATCCTCCTCGGACAATAAGAGTATTCATAGTCTATGCTCAGCTCCGTACACCAAACACAAAGAAATGTATCATCTAGGAACTGAAGTTAAAGCCTCCCAGAAGTCTGAGGGAATAATATAGTTCTTCCTTTTCTTTTCTTTTCTTTTTACTTCTTTTCTTATCTTTTCTTTCCTTTC
>PVKC010047496.1:0-11033 GCA_004027635.1 Crocidura indochinensis | reverse complement strand
CCCTGTGACTTCCATTGAATTTGATATTCTCCAATGTAGAAAATGGATCTCTCTTAGGAGTGTGAGACTTGAGCACTATGATAAGAACAAGATGAGCAATCTCACCAAATGCCTCCTGACCTCTAACGTCCCAAATCATCCCCTGAGCTAGAGGTCTACAAAATCTATTGATGACCAAATGTGGGGCTTTGTTGGGTGCTTTGGGGTGTCATAATATGCGGCGCACTCATTTTTAGCAAACAAGAGCTGGTGAAGGTTCAGTTCTGATTGCAGAACTCACGGTCTTTTTTCTTGACCAACCGAGAATCTTACCCAGAGTTGGTATAAAGCTCACTGACATTCAAGAACATTCTAGAATGAGAAACAGAGCCTAATGCACCCCTCAACATCACCATTTTCCTCGGGAACCAAAATATCTCCCAGCAGAGTCATTCCTTTGGTGCAAATTCTCAAGAAAGCAATCTGGGGATGTAAGAGGCAACATCTGTGGCCTATTTTTCCAGAATCCTTGTGGGAACACAGTGCCCATGTTTTTAACCCCAGCTTGAAGAGATGTTTGGAAGAAGGTGCTTTGTTTTTAGCAAGATTTATTTGTTTTCTAGGACATATAAGCTTAACACATATAAAAAGCAACCAACGCCTGGAAAACATTAGAGATGAACAGAAGCTTCCTCCAAGCATCCATACAAATGAGTATGAGGTATCTGAAAAAATATCGTGTGTCCCTTGTTCAGCGGAGAAATGTAAATCAAAACAACTTGGTAACACCTCCCACCAGTAAGACTGGCACACATAGCAGTGAATGAAAATAAGCAGTGTTGGCATGGATGTTGGGAAAAGGAGCCCTTACCTTCTGCTGGGGGGTGGGAGGTGGGAGGGGGGGGACAGAGGCAGTATTGTCTGGTTCAACCTTTCTGGGAAACAATGTGGACACTCCACCTTCCAAAAAACTAATAAATGTGCTTCCATATGATCCAACAATTCCATTTCTGATATCTGTCCCAAAGCCCCTAAAGTCCTCCTAAGAATGACATCTATGTTTCTTTTCTTTTTTTTTTTTTTTTTTTTTGGTTTTTGGGTCACACCCAGCAGTGCTCAGGGGTTACTCCTGGCTCCATGCTCAGAAATTGCTCCTGGCAGGCACGGGGGGCCATATGGGGCACCGGGATCCGAACCGATGACCTTTTGCATGAAAGACAAATGCCTTACCTCCATGCTATCTCCCGGGCCCCGACATCTATGTTTCTATGCTTACTACAGCACTATTCACATAAGCTAAAATCTGGAAAAAGCCCAAATATTCAAGAGCTGATGACTGGATAAAGAAATTATAGTCATATACACAATGGAGTACTACACGAGACTCTAAGAAAAGACTAAATTGTTTGACTTACTGCTACCTGCATGAAACTAGAGAAAATCATGTGAGTGAAGTCAACCAGGAGAAAGACAGACACAGAATGACCTCCCTATGTGTGAAATATAAAAGCCCACAACATGGGAAAAACAAACAATTCCCAGAACAATATCATCTAAGATTTGCTCTACTGAATAGAACTTACCAGGCCAGTAAGATTGAAGCATGGGATGGGGGTGGTGAGGCTGGCAGGGACAGTGAGTATTCTGGGACAAGCCAGGAGGGAAATGGGCACTTTGAGGATGAATCTGCTGTCAGAATATTGTGTACCTGAATGTAAATCACCGTAGCTTAACATAATAAATATTTAAGCAATGTAAAAAAATGAAAAACACAATAGAAGGGATGAAGTGATAGTACAGCAGAAAGGGCATTTAGCTTGCATACTGCTGGCCCAAGTTCGATTTCTGGCACCCCCATATGGTTCCCTGAGCCTGCCAGGAATGATTTCTGAATATAGAGTCAGGAGTAACCCCTGAGCATAGGGCCAGGAGTGATCTTGAGCACAAGTCCAGGAGCGAACCCTGAACACAGAACCAAGAGTGAGCTCTGAGCTACAGAGCCAGGAGTGATCCCTGAGCATCACAGAGTGTGAACTAGAAACATAACCATAATAGCTATTATAATTATGATTATATTTAATATGTAAATAAAATAAATAGTAGGTCACACTGTGTACCTTCTCCCTTTCTGAATATTTTGGACAAAAAGATAATACAGGAGGGAAGGCACTTGCCTTGCTTGGGACTGATGAGTTCCAGCACCATGTAGCTCCAGAGGTCAATGCTAAACCCAAAGCCAGGAATGGCCCCTAAGCACTATAGAGCACTGAAGACCCCCAAAATAATTATTGATTATTGTTTTTGAGCAATTTTAACCCCTAGGAAACTGAAAGGGCAGGAAGCAAAGTTGTGGGTATGGGACTCCTGGCCTGCCGTGAACTATATAAAGGAGAAAGTGAAAGGAGATAAAGTGATATGCATGATACCCCTTCAGTAATAATACTGAAAACCACAGTGTCTAAAGGGAATGAAGGAGAGAGAGAGAGAGAGAGAGAGAGAGAGAGAGAGAGAAGAAAAATCTCTTAGGTGGGGTGGAGAATGGGAAGAAAAATTGAGGGCACTGATGATGGAAATTGTGCTCTGGTGAAGGATGTTAGACTGAAAGGCATCATGAACAATTTTGTAACTGTAAAAAAAAAACCCACAACTGTATTATGGACAACCTTGTAACCACAGTGTTTAAATAATTTAAGAAAAACAAAAACAAAAAAGAAAGGAAACAAAGGTGAGTCTGGAGACCCCTGAAGGAAAATATAGTAGGAATGGTACCAAGGTTCCAACCTCATATGGTAGACCTCTCCCTTTCCAGGAAAAAATAATTCACTCGGTGTATCTCCTGGAAATCTCAGAGAATGAACAGGAAACCCCCACCCCTGGGCACTGTCACTCAGGCTCCTACTGATCACAGTAGGTGGTATCCCCATCTTCAGGAAAGAATGTACTGGCCTTAGAGAGACAGGCAAGATTGCTGACTTAGCTCCTTGGATGAATGTCACTGGAAGTGGTAGAATTTATGACCTGCTCTTCATCCTCCTTAGTTTCTCTTTTCTGCATCTTCTCCCATCCCTCCCTTCAGAGCATAAGGACATAAGTCAGAGAAGCCTCTCTCATTCATTCAGCGCACCTTTTACTTTCAATATTTTCTTTCCACACAAGGGTAACACACACCCCTGGGACTTTTCTGTCCACCAGGAGGTGGTAAGGATAGTTTTGACTGGGTTATTGTGGGTGACCTTCTAGCCCTATCGCCTTATTTACATAAGCCCGTCCTGTCGAATATTTCCCCTTTCCCCCCAGAATAGACAAAATGAGTTCACATGGCTTCTATGAATGTCCCTGAAGAATATAGAGTTTAAAGGTTATGTTAAGTGACTTTTAGGGGAAAAATATATTAAAAATCACAGAAACGACATTGGCTCTGCAAATAACTATTGTTTGATTAAGGAAATTACAGTAAGGGAGGCTCCCTTGAATAAACAGAATTACGAACTTCCTTCGTTTTAACAAATAGAAACCAATGGCTTAATAGACGCCAGATACAATCTATCATCTGATCACACATAACTCACTTCAGCTCAGATTCACAGCTCATTACCAAAGGAAGGATTTTTGGGACTAACAGAGAAAAACGGAATAAAAATCTACATGCTAAAAGATGATAAAAAAGTTTTTTCTTTGCTCCAGGAATACAGGGAAATATTTTTCTTCGTGATATCTGTATATTTTTTACACTGCCATATAAAGTCGCTAAAAAAAAAAAAAATGCATCAATTAATCTAAAAAAAAAAAAAAGTTCTTTGGTCCTAACTATGTTTGGTTTTCAGCAACTCAATGTGAAGTCTGGGGTTTGGGAACATGGCTTTGGTATCAGGAGAACCCAATATGGACACCCCCACCCCACCCCCGTGAAAAGGAAAACATCTCACCTACTAAATACGTACTAAATGTATTTTCTTCTGGAGAGTCAAAACCCCCATTTCCACCCCCATCAGAGAAACACTCCTGGCTTCTTGCCCCTTTCCCAATTTTTTTTATTGTAGGCCATCAATTATAGACCATAAAAGATGGTCCACAATTTTCAAGTGGATAGCAGTGCTCACATGGAAAATTCCATCTCTCTCTGCCTTGTCCCCTGAATTTAGTATCTGGTAATGAGTTTGGAAGAAGAAACTAGACCTACTCTGGCTTTCTAACTTCCTTCCTCCCTAAAAACTCGCGATCTGGCTTGATCTTCTATTAAAAGGAAGCATTTCCATTGTGTGGAAGGTCTGAGACTGCCAAATGGAACTAGTCACTTTGTAAAAATCAGCACATCAAGTGCTGGAGATGCCTTAGCATCCCCATTCTGCCCTACGGATCCAAGCCACTCCTCCCAACAACTTCTCTTCACACACTCAACAAAGGGTGGTTTTTGTTTTGTTTTGTTTTGTTTTGTTTTTGTTTTGTTTTTGTTTTTGGGCCACACCGGTGACGCTAAGGGGTTACCCCTGGCTATTCGCTCAGAAGTCGCTCCTGGCAAGCACGGGGGACCATATGGGGAACCGGGGGATCAAACCGCGGTCTGTCCTAGGTTAACGCAGGCAAGGTCTGTCCTAGGTTACCTCCAGCGCCACCGCCTGGCCCCCAAAGGGTGTTTTTTATCTTCCAATATGGCCAGTCTATCTCCCATTAGCTTCAAAAAATCAGGGGAGAAATATATTCTAATTATAAACTCCTGAAAGTCTCTAAGCACAGATAATCATATCAATATTGAGGGGGAATAAAGACAGCTCTGGTAAAGTTATAACTCCAAAAATCTTCATAGTAAAAGCTAAGGATATTTATTGTGTTTGTCTGTAGGGTCATCTACATCAATAACAAGCTAAATACAAGTATGTGTGTATACATATGTGTGAATGCCAAAGAGAAGTTTATAGAAAGATCAACAAAAAACCCATTGCTTACTATTATAGACAGGCAAACACAAATACTTTTGATATAAAGCAAACTATAATAGGGCCAGAGAGATAGCATGGAGGTAAGGCATTTGCCTTGCATGCAGAAGGATGGTGTTTTGAATCCCGATATCCCATATGGTCCCCCAAGCCTGCCAGGAGTGATTTCTGAGCATAGAGCAAGGAGTAACCCCTGAGCGCTGCCAGGTGTGACCCAAAAATAAAAAACAAAAAACAGAAAAATAAAAAACTATAATCATTGATATTATAGGTATTGTTATGTTATAGACAAGATGCTCTGAAATTTTTTTTAAAAATGGGATAACTGGGGCCCGGGAGATAGCATGAAAGTAAGGCGTTTGCCTTTCATGCAAAAGGTCATCGGTTCGAATCCCGGTGCCCCATATGGTCCCCCGTGCCTGCCAGGAGCAATTTCTGAGCATGGAGCCAAGAGTAACCCCTGAGCACTGCTGGGTGTGACCCAAAAACCAAAAAAAAAAAATGGGATAACTGAATTTCCATAGACCAAAATATTAGAACCCTAAATGACATTAACTTACCATAGACTAAAGATTTAAAACTCTTAGCAGGGGCCCGGGAGATAGCATGGAGGTAAGGCGTTTGCCTTTCATGCAAAAAGATCATCAGTTCAAATCCCGGTGCTCCATATGGTCCCCCATGCCTGCCGGGAGCAATTTCTGAGCATGGAGCCAGGAGTAACCCCTGAGCACTGCCGGGTGTGACCCCCCAAAAAAAAAAACCAAAAAAAAAATAAAACTCTTAGAAGAAAACATAGACTTAAATCTCTGTGACTTAAATAAGGTAATTACTTCTTGGTTCTTTATTGTGTCAATAATGTCTACCAAAATCAATCACTTTAGGACCTAAAGAGATAGTATAGTGTTTAAGGAACTTGCCTTGCATGTAGCCAACCCGGGTTCAACCCCCATCATTCCATATGATTCCCTGAGCACCAGTAAGTGTGATTCCTGAAATGCAGAATCAGAAGTAACTGCTTGGTGTGGTCCCAAAACAAAAACAAACATAAAAACCATTCAGTTTATTCATTTTAAGGGGTACTATTCAGTGGCCTTTGGAACATTGGTCATGCTTTGCAATTGTGACAACTGTCTTGTAAGACAACATTTTCATTAGGCCTTGATTTTTAAAATATGGTTCAAAGCACACACACACACACACACACACACACACACACACACACACTAGATTGTTTGAAGTTGCCCAACATTGCATTTCCTGGGGTGAAATTGTATTGCATTTGGTTTGTCCCTTTCCAGATTGGATGATGAAGAAAGCAACCCTAACTTGTTGGACTTACTACACAGAGGGCAGACAAACTCCCATAGCCCCTTCCCACCCCCCAAATTCCAGCCCTAAATCAAAATACCCCAGAAAGTTGCTCAGTGAGGAGTGAGTGGGTCGGAGCTCCTTTGGCCTCTGGAAAATGATACTTCCTGGACCTCTTGTCAAATAATCCCAAAACCATCCAAAAATAGCATCCTCAAGAAAAAAGATGCCCCCCAAAGAAAAGAAAGTTATTTGACATAATGACTTGGCATTGAAAAAATGTGGACATTTTCATTGTTTTCTTTCATCAAATGATTCAGATGAATTTCATAAAATCTGTGCATGTCTGTTTTATTTTTAAAATCACTAACTCTGGATAATAGGATGAATCTCCACCTTTTATGCCAAAAATTTAACTTTCTGTGAAGTTGGGTAATGCAAAAATAAAGAAGGAAAATTCTGAAAGAAGGCCTAGGAGAGGTACATAATGAAAGTGTTTATTGTATAAAACAGCTTGGCCAAATATTTCCCATTCTGCTATCTCTGTAGAGGAAATGAGACCAAGATGATCTTTTCCAGCTGGGGGACCCCTTAGAGAGGTGACAGGTCTGATAACAGAGTATTCCAAGCACTCAGACCAAATCCCACAGCTAAGCTTACAGATAGCTCTTAAACACAAAGAAAGTAGGTAATACCTAGATCTGGGAAAAATTTAGCAAGTTTAGATTTTGACCTCACATGCAAGTAACCCCCCTATTTATTGATTGATCATTCATCTAAATATTGTATAAGTTCAGAGGGTTAGCTCTGCACCTCTATATGTGTGTAGGATTTGCTTCTCCTACCACCAACATCCCAGCATCATCCCCTCCTCAAAAAGATGCCCCCAAATATTTCTCCCCACTATCCCCTTCTCTTCAGTAATAGCCATAGGCTTCCCTGATAATAGGAATTAAGGCTGGTGTTCCTTGTCCGTGCATGTGCTTAATTTATTCACATTCCACACAAGAGTAAAACCATCTGGGTTGACATGTCTTCGATAATGTCATTCTTTCACTGAGCAAAATCGCCTCCAGTTCCATTCATTTTGTCTCAAAGGTTGTGAATTTATCTTAACAGTGTTCCATTGAGGGTACACACCCACACCATTGCTTCATTACCCATCTTCTGTGATGGACATTTAGATGGCTCCCACTATTGGGACAGGTTCGGATTCTATTTTTCCTAAAAGTAGAGAAATCATGGGAAGAGACACTATGAATAGGGCACAACATTCTTTTTCATTCTGATTACCAAGGGTTGAAGAAAGTTTCCACCTAAATAAATGTTCTACTCTAGTTGTTTTACTGGTATAAAGACTAGAATGAGTTACCTCACTAGATTTCCATGGGCCATTCAAATAAAAGGCAGTGTCAGGATAGAGGAAATCACGGTGAATATTTTAGACCTATGTAATAAAACAACAACTCTATAAGCAATCTTCTAGAATTTATTGAAGAAATTGGGCATAGAGGGTGCATTCATCTTTTCATTTCATTCCATTCATTCATTCTTCAATGCCCACTCTGGCCATCTGACTTTAGACCTCTATCTAAATCCAGCACCACATCAATTGGTCCAGACACTGCAAAGAGATCCCCAAACAAATGGGAGATCATAAAAGAGAGCGGCACAGCTTTTCAAAAACTAGGATCTTTCCAGCCTGCACATCTTCCCCTGAAAACAAATGTCTCACAAAGAAAAAATTTATTCCTTAGAGTATGTCTTTGGATACTGCCACCTCCTGCCACTGAGAGGCATGACTGGGTGTGCAAGCTCCCAATGTTGGCATACACCCCAGTAGTAGGCAGCCTTAGCTGGAGTGAGCAGCGAGGTTCAGGAGCAATGTCTGGTTCCCTGTGCAGATCCTTTGATTCCTACCTCCCTAAGAAGGTTCTGAGGCTTCCCTGAACTCCAGGATGCAGACAGATTCTCCTGTTGACTGGTTCAGTTGAAGGTTCAGCTCCTCCAACAAGACCCAAGAGCCTGCCTTGTACTTATCTTCAGTGTAGGTGCTGCTGTGAAGTTCAGTTATGATTAACACCGGAGCCATATAAGTGCTTTGATTTTTTTGTCCACAGACTGTCTTGTCACTCAGCTTGTGGTGGGCACCCTTCTTGGGGGGTCCCTAAAGGTGTCTCCTGGTTCTTGTGAAGGAAGAGACCTTGGGATTTTGTAGCCTTCCCAGAGAGCCTTTCTGGCTTCTATTATCCAGATTTTGGCTCTGCCCAGGCCCTACCTGCTCCTGGTCCCTGACCCATGAGGGTTCTCTGATCAGAATTCACCCCATGCTGTCCTGCCTCTTCCTTCCAGGATGTGGCCAGCCACCAAGGGACCAGGGATAGAGATCTAAAAGAGGTTCTCTACAAGGAGGGGTCACTCATGAGAAAGGCACAGTGGAGATTTGGGGGTGCTTTCCACCCATAGTGACCTGAGTAAATGGGGTTGATGCCTACAGAAAGAAGGAGTCCTTTTTGGGGGTGGAGGAGAAAGGGTAGCTGATACCTTGTGCTGCTTAGGGGCTATTCCTGGCTCTGTACTCAAGAGTGACCCTTGAAAGTGCTCAAGGGATTATTTGTGGTGCCCAGGATTTGAACCAAGGTCACTGGAAATGCAAAGGAAGCTACTTAACCCTGTACTATTGGCCCCCAAGAATTCTTTCCTGTGGGGATTTATGATCAGAGTCTAGGGGATCTCTTGGAAAATTACTGACTCCCAGGGTTCAGATTTCATGTACTTGGAGAGAGAGCTTATCTAATGCTTCTTAACAGACAAAAACTTAGAAGTTCAACCATGCAGAATCCCGGGATGGGGGGTGGTGCACGAGGAGGAGAAATTAAGCAATTCCAACAGCTGAGATTCCCACTGAAATTCCCAATCTTATGTAGAAGGATGAGAAAAAGTTTGCTTGTCTTCAGCAGTTCCAGATGCCATAAGCAGGGCATCATATGTCATTAGGATATTTAGAACATCATTTGCAGGCCATGCAATACAAGCATCAGGACTTCAAGGGCAATAACAAGGAGCACCCATGTCTGTCTCATCATGGTCAAGATCAGAACCCAGCATTTCAGGAACCTCTCCCCAAGGTCACATATAAGTTCCAAGAGCCTTCATTGAGGAAGTGAGAGCCCATGTCCATTGGGAGCCAAAGTGTAGAATTCTTTTCTCTCTCTCAGTCAGCATTCTTAGGCATGTGAGGCCTCTTCAGTTTAACAAGAAGGCAGAAAGACACAGTGTGTTTTTTGGGGTTTCTTTTTTTGGGTTTTTTTTTGGGGGGGTCACACCCAGCAGTGCTCAGGGGTTACTCCTGGCTCCATGCTCAGAAATTGCTCCTGGCAGGCACGGGGGACCATATGGGGCACCGGGATTCGAACCGATGACCTTTTGCATGAAAGGCAAACTCCTTACCTCCATGCTATCTCCCGGGCCCCTACACAGTGTGTTTTTAAGGTGCATTTGAAAAAACCTCCCCAAAATGATAATGTCCACTGAAAATAGATCCACATTTAGGAAGTAGCCTCCACACCCTCTGAGAGAGAGAGATGACAACCATGTATCTATAGCCATATTTGAGGGTATAAAACAAACTGAAAAGTTCCACTTCCTCATGTTTCTGGCCCAATTCGGAAGGTCAAGTCATCCTTCCATCTCTTAATGGCTTACTTTTCGTCCAGTTTCAACAGCAATCTCTAAGTTTTGTGGGGAGGAAACAAATATCCTACTTATTTCTAGCCTAACCTCACTGGGAAATAGGAGTTAGAGTGGCCTCCTGTGGGCGATTATTAAGTCTCCAAAACTTAATAATATCCATGTCTGCTCATTGGCTGCTCCTGGGCTGTAGAGAGACATGCAAGGCATGGTTGCTGTTTCAAGTGGGAGGTTATTCAACTAATGTCTCCAATTAATTCTACCCTGAACAATCATATCTAGTGAGAATTAAGAACAGAACTTCATGGCCATTGCAATAGCACAGCAAGAGGCCGTTTGCCTTGCACATGGTCAACCCAGGTTCAATCTCCAGGATCCCATATGGTCCCCCAAGCATTGCCAGGAGTGATTCTTGAGTGTAAAGCCAAAAGTACCCCTTGAGCACTGCCGAGGTGGCCCCAAAACAAACAACAATAAAGTTTTGCCCTAAAAGATAATGTGAAGTATTAAAACACTGATTCAGACCCTCTCTCTAGAGCCTGAATATATCTGTCACAATTTCATCTTCACTGCCCATTTAGACCTAAATAACATCAACCTATTCCATTGGGCCCATTTTTTTTCCTTTCAGACCAGACTTCTCTTAAATAGCTCAGGGTCCTCAAAGGGTCAGTACTGGTGCAGATAAGGTCTGGAGAATTGTTTTTTATCATTGATTGATGAACTTTAGGACAGAATAGATAGTTGTCCAAACTGTTTCAGTTATTTCAGTAAACATGTGTTAAAAAATAAAAATAGTGAGTCACAAACATATGTTGGACCTAACTCAAGGCAAGTGCCTTACTGTATCATCTCTCTGGTCCCCAAATTTACTGCTTACAAAATGTTTTTTTACAAAATATTTCTGCATTTCCCGAACTCCACTAGTCTTCCTATCTTAAAAAATGTGGATTTTCTTGACTGGTGACAAAAATTAAAAATTTTAGTGTTGTCTTCTACATTTGCATCCTTCTCTGCTGTTAGTAACTTCAAATTAATAAGAAGGAAGGAAGGAAGGAAGGAAGGAAGGAAGGAAGGAAGGAAGGAAGGAAGGAAGGAAGGAAGGAAGGAAGGAAGGAAGGA